>JAWQFJ010008666.1:0-20000 GCA_034096865.1 Theodoxus fluviatilis | reverse complement strand
TTGTGTGACCTGTTGGCAGTTGTGCGACCTGTTGGCAGGTGTGCGACCTGTTGGCAGTTGTGCGACCTGTTGGCAGTTGTGCGACCTGTTGGCAGGTGTGCGACCTGTTGGCAGTTGTGCGACCTGTTGGCAGGTGTGCGACCTGTTGGCAGGTGTGCGACCTGTTGGCAGTTGTGCGACCTGTTGGCAGTTGTGCGACCTGTTGGCAGTTGTGCGACCTGTTGGCAGCTGTGCGACCTGTTGGCAGCTGTGCGACCTGTTGGCAGCTGTGCGAGGTGATTGGGTGGCGAGGTTCAGTCCCTGCTCGAGGTGACTTGACTGTTATTCCTCATCATTACGATCTATACATATCTGCGTCCCCTTAAAAATGGAGCGTTAACATGGCCCCTCTAATGTGTTTATTTAATAGAATAATACTGTGAGCATCTTGTTATGTTTATAACAGTGCTTTGAAACGATTAAAAAAATATCATCATCACTATCGTCGTCGTCATTCTTCTTCTTCTTCTTCTTCTTCTTCTTCTTCTTCTTCTTCTTCTTCTTCTTCTTCTTCTTCTTCTTCTTCTTCTTCTTCTTCTTCTTCTCCTCCTCCTCCTCCTTCTCCTTCTCCTTCAGACTTGCTATTATCTTATTCCAACTAGCTCTAGTGATATCTGTGGTCGGTGGTCTTACATAGCTTTAAAGACTGATACCGTAAAAATGCAGTTATTCGTTTATTCGTTCATTACATAGTATATTTTTGCCGTTTTGTACCTTATATAACGTTTCGTTCTTTCTGAACGCACATATAGAAGCCGGAGATGGTTGTTGTGATCATATTTCAACTGAGTGGTTTATGAATAGTATAGTGTTCTTCGAAGATAGTTAGGAGCATGGCCATTTAAAGTATTGTATGTTAACCACTTGGTATTGTTTTGCCGTCTCATTCCTCTCCTGCGGTTCACCCGTTGCAGAGAACTGAAGACTTGTAAGCCACTGAGGGTCATCTCCCCCGTGTAGCACTGGAGGTGAGGGGCCGGTGTCACTGAGAGTTATCTCCCCCGTGTAGCACTGGAGGTGAGGGCCGGTGTCAGACTATAATTATTGAACAACAAGAGGAGGGTGACCAAAGACGTCTGGCGGTACGTCGCAGTGAAGGCAAGCTTGGCTCCAAAAGCTTGCCCTGGCTACACTGGACAACTGGCTAGTTGCGAGGGCCGTGTCAACATTGCCGCATTGTTTTTCACAGCCTGCAAAGGCAGATGGGCCGTGAAACTTCACTCATTCCAGCAAACCTGTGGGTTTGGGGTGAGAGTAGACCCACCGCGACTCCCCGCGTCACGTCCTTTGTAAGTGGCGTCCTTTGTAAGTGGCGTCCTTTGTAAGTGGCGTCCTTTGTAAGTAAGTGGCGTCCTTTGTAAGTGGCGAACAGCCATGGAAGTGGAGACGTGGGTCGTCCTCATTTTGACCGGCTCTGGTGAATTTGTAGACAACGGCCTTAATTTTTGCGCTGCTTGCAAAGGCTAATACGCCACAGAGCTCCAGGTTGAGGAAGCTCCATTTCTTTCTGTCTTCGTCGGTTCGTTCGTTCGTTCGTTCATTCACTCATTCATTCCCCTTGTTTTGCATTCCAACCTATTGAGGAGTGACGGGCGTAATCTCAGACCTGAGGTGTGACGTCACGTGTCGTGCCAGCGTTAACTTTTCACAGTATGCACGCATGACCCCTGACCCCAGCTTGTGCAGGAACTAAGGTCAAGTCGTCGGTGCGATCGTACTGAACCCGTGCCGTGCCCTCTATGCACTTGTAGCAGCCTTGACCTTGGCATCGCTGTGTGGATGTTGACCTGTCTTGATAGCGTCATTGATGTCTCGCCTGACTTGCGTGTTGACTTACGGCTGAACTCATATGGGAAGTCAACCAAGCCTGCAGCTTGCTGGGGAAGTGAGGGCAAGTAAGACTTTCGAATGCCCACACTGACCCCGTTTCCTATGTGTATGAGTGTTGATTCTTTGGATTGTAAACGCCATGAGCTTGCCTGTCAAGGGAAGGTATGTGCTTATGAATAAACTATTATTATTATTATTATTATATTGCCCTTGACCTTGTCTTTATCATGAAGATGCCAGTCCGCTCTGGTAGCGTCAGTTATGTCTCGCCTGACTGACTTACACTCTTGCGCTGAACTTCTCCCTACCGAAGTCAGTCGAGCGTACTGCTAGTCCCTTCTCCCCTTCACCCCTACATATTGTTTTCTCTCGTGTTTTCCACCTGCTTCGTGTAGCCCTAGACAGTGTGAGGGTGAACTCAAAACTGGAACGAACCACCATTTGGTTCCTGTTCTGAAGCTGCTGGACGGCATGCAGTTAATGATATCGCAAAGCAGAAGAAAGGTAAAGTCCATTCGCATTGATTAAATTCTGCCTGTTGCTCAGCCGTTCCGTCCTGCGCCTGGTCTGGCCTCGTACACTCTGCCTGAAGCAGACTTGTAAGTCGAAACCTGCAAGCTGTTGTCTGGTGCGGACAGGGTGACCTCATTTTCTTCGTCCTTTCGTTATGTTTTTATCTTTCGTTCCGAACAGTCGACTCACCAGTCTGTGTTTCTGCCTAACAACGCAGGAACTCCTGATAATACATGTAGTTTTCCCCATGATTGCTGTATGGTGTACGTTTGAAATGGTTTTTGCCTGTGCACGAGATGTGATGCTACAAAGTAGTGATCGCTGTAGGCTGCAGGGTCAAGCGTCTTGCATACGCTCTGCGAGGAGAAGACCTTTCCCTTGCGACAGCCGAAGGTCTCAGTGTGTGCGTGCGTGCTTGTTTACGCACCAGCACATATCTGTGTATGTGTGTGTGCGCCCGTGCGTGTGTGTATATGTTTGTGTGTGTATATGCTTGTGTGTGTGTGTGTGTGTGTGTGTGTGTGTGTGTGTGTGTGTGTGTGTGTGTGTCTGTGAGTACCAGTTAGTCTATAAGTGTATGATGTGTGTCTGTGTGTATATGGGTGTGTGTGTGTGCGCGCGTGTGTCCTACCTGCTTGCCAGCCTGCCTACCTGCCTCTGTCTGTCTGTCTGTCTGTCTGTCTGTCTGTCTGTCTGTCTGTCTGTCTGTCTGTCTGTCTGTCTGTCCGTCCGTTTGTCCGTCCGTCCGTCCGTCCGTCCGTCTCTGTCTCTCTTGTCTTTGTCTCTCTCTGTCCTCTGTCTCTCTCTGCCTGCCTGCCTGCCTGCCTGCCTGCCTGTCTGTCTGTCTGTCTGTCTGTCTGTCTGTCTGTCTGTCTGTCTGTCTGTCTGTCTGTCTGTCTGTCTGTGTGTCTGTCTATGTGTCTGTCTGTCTGTGTGTCTGTCTGTCTGTGTGTCTATCTGTGTGTCTGTGTGTCTGTGTGTCTGTCTGTGTGTCTGTCTGTGTGTCTGTCTGTGTGTGTGTCTGTGTGTCTGTCTGTCTGTCTGTGTGTGTCTGTGTGTGTCTGTGTGTGTGTCTATGTGTCTGTGTGTGTGTGTGTCTGTGTGTCTGTCTGTCTGTCTGTCTGTGTGTCTGTCTCCCTCCCTCCCTCCCTCCCTTTCCACCTACCCAAGGGAAGTTGAGTGACCTGAACTGGAAGAAGACTATCGCTGTCTCCAGCCTATGACCTACACTCACCTTGTCGCTACGAGACTCGGGTGTGTTGGACCTTGAGAGCGAGCGACACGTGTGTGTCTGGTGGTTTTGGGATGCCTAAATCGAGTTAGGGCGATTATCTAGGGTCGTCTCTCCCACCCTTTTTGGATCTATTTCTGTCCTGCTCTACAACCCTATCTCCCTCCTTCCCACTTTCCCCGTCTCGTCCTTTCGTCCCGATTTCCTCTTTTTCCTTTCCCTCGCCCTCCCTGTCCCCTCTGTTCGTCCTCTACGTCGCCAGTCCAGCTAAACACCGATGGCTCAGTCACCGAGGGCGTTGTGACCAGGTATTTGTACTTGTGGTGTAGCAATGGATGGATGGATGGATGGATGGATGGATGGATGGATGGATGGATGGATGGATGGATGGATGGATGGATGGATGGATGGATGGATGGTTGGATGGATTGATGGATGGAAGGAAGGAACGAAGTAAGAAAGGATGGATATATGTTTGGATGGATGAAGTTTTCCGGCCTATCAGGCCCCCTGTGGGTTCGGGGTAAGAATTAACCCACCGCGTCTCCCTACGCGATTCGTAAGGGGCGCATACCTAGGGACAGCGCGACTTGATTTGCGTTTACTCTTAACTGTTCTAGTGATTTTCATGCTCAATGGCCTTACATAGCTTACAAAGGCTGACTGGCCGTAAAAATCCATCCATTCATTCACCCACCCACCCACCCACCCATCCACCCACCCACCCACCCACCCATCAATCCATCCATCCATCCATCCATCCATCCGGCCTATCAGAATTTTTGGCTGACTAAAGCCATAGATCTCGAAACATCTTACGAGTTGTTGGGGGAATTTCTAGCGAGTGTCTTCTGGGGGTTGGGGGTGAGAATAGACCCACCGCGTCTCCCCTCGCGATGCGTCAAAGGTGAACGGGGGATTTGAGACTTGCTTCGCTTTTTCCTTAACCAGCTCTAGTGATTTTTAGGTGCCCCCCCCCCCCCCCCCCCCAACCCCCCCCCCCCCCCCAAACAAACAAAACAACAAACCACAACAGAACAACAACAAAGAAAAACTAAGGAGAAAAAAGAGAGAAAGAAATTGTGATAATGTAACTTGGCCGAATAAAATAGGGTCGTTAATTCCGCCTGAACCGTTATCTTTTTTGACTCACATGCGAAGCAAAAGTGAGTCTATGTACTGAGCCGTGTCGTCCGTCCGTCCGGGCGTCCGTCCGTCCGTCCGGGCGGGCGTCCGGGCGTCCGTCCGTAAAAAACTTAAACGTTGGATTTTTCTCGGAGACTATTAAGTCTATCAACACCAAATGTGGCATGATGGTGTATGATGACAAGGCCTCAAAAAATATACATAGTGACTTGACCTTGCTTCAAGGTCAAGGTCACAGGAGCCATAAATGTGGTCTCAAAAACAGTCATTTTTCACATTTTCCCAATTTTCTCCCACGTTATTGAGAATGGCGACCTCAGCTACAAGTGGTATATAGGTCAAAGCAAGCCCTATCTATTGATACCAGTTTGGTTGACCTTGCTTCAAGGTCAAGGTCACAGGAGCTCTTCAAAGTTGGATCGTATACATATTTTGAAGTGACCTTGACCCAGAACTATGGCAGATAACTGTTTCAAACTTAATAATTATGTGGGGCACATGTTATACTTTCATCATGAGACACATTTGGTCACATATCATCAAGGTCAAGGTCACTTTGACCCTTATGAAATGTGACCAAAATGGGGTAGTGAACCACTAAAAGTGACTATATCTCATGGTAGAAAGTGCCAATAAGCACCATTGTGCTTCCTATGTCTTGAATTGACAGCTTTGTGTTGCATGACCTTGGATGACCTTGACCTTGGGTCAAGGTCACATGTATTTTGGTAGGAAAAATGTGTAGAGCATTTCTTTGTGTATGATGTCATTGGTAGGTTTAGTTGTTTGACCTTGACCTTGAAGGTCACCTGAAGGTCAAGGTCATATAAAGGTCAAGGTCAAGCATGTGAGTCGTATGGGCATTGCCCTTCTTGTTTCTTTTTCGAAGAGACCACATTCAATTTCAACACAAACCAAATTTCCTTCTACTGAAAACGCCTTTCATAACTTAAATAGTGGATTCCCTGTGTGATCATAGGGCAGGGAAGATGGGACAGCATGCAGTTATAGTTGTTTGTCGTCAATTTGTGTGTGTGTGTGTGTGTGTGTGTGTGTGTGTGTGTGTGTGTGTGTGTGTGCATAATCCTCACTCCACCCCCCACCCCCCACCCCACCCCACCCCCCAAAAAAAAGTTTAGGGTCGGCAGAAAGAAATAGAGTGGATCCGGTAACTGTAACAACTTATTTTTGTGGTTGCTTTTTAGTTATTAGCCTTATGTAGCCTACACAGGCTGAGAGGCTGTCAAGCTTCACTCAGTGATTCGTTTATTCATTCATTCATTCATTCATTCGTTCATTCATTCATTCATTCATTCATTTATTCATTCCGTTCATTGACTTATTCTAACTAATACGAAGTAATAGTCCGGATCAGTGATTCATGGTGTACTGCCAATTTATTTTTGGCAACGAATGTGTTGTAGCCGACTCCAGTGATGTTAGGTGCAGTGTACAGGCCTGTGTTTCTGTCATCGAGGATGTCGTTGCTAGCTCCAATGATTGGTTGCACACGGCCTTACGTTTTCTGTTGTAGCCGACTCCAGTGATGTTAGGTGCAGTGTACAGGCCTGTGTTTCTGTCATCGAGGATGTCGTTGCTAGCTCCAATGATTGGTTGCACACGGCTGTACGTTTTCTGTAAGGCAAAGAGGGAAGGGGGAAGCGACTTAGTTGTCGTTAAAGGCTCTGTGGCCGAGTGGTCAGCGCGCTTGACCCATGGTCACTTGCGGCTAGCTGGTGCGGCGTTCAGAGCGGCGCGGTTCCTGAGCTGCCTCTTTGAGCAAGATGCTTTACTCGCATTTCTTCTCCCCACCCAGGAGTAAAACCGGGTACCTGAGAGGGCAGTGTTGGCAAATTGTAGTGCGATGAAGCCTTGTATGCGGTCATGAGCCAGCATCGAGTTGGAATATTCCCCAGGGAGTGTCCCCCTGTGGGTTCGGGGTAAGAATTGACCCACCGCGTCTCCCGACGCGATTCGTAAGAGGCGAATAACTAGGGACACGCTTTTCTTTATTCGACTTAAAACAGTGCATGCCCTGTGTGCTCATTGAGCAGGGAAGATGGGACAGTATTCAGTTCGTTGCTTACCGCCAATCTTCTTTATTGTTTTTTTGTTTTTGTTTTGCATCATCAAAAAAGGAGAGAAAAAAAGTTAAGAGTCGGCAGAAAAAAGTTGGGTCGGTCGAGTTAACGTATCCTCAACAGTTTCCTTTGTGGCTAGTGTCATAGGCTAGACGGTAGTGTATCCCGAACTCTGGAGTTCGACCTATTTACATATGCATGAGATGACGTTTTCACCTGTCAAATCTTGTGATTGGACAATGTCCCGCAGAGATGACTTTTCCCCGCCTATTCTTGTTATCTTAACTGTGATTAGTCGGCTGTAACGGTGAGCGTTTCGTGAAATCTCGGACCCCAAGATTGTTGTATTTGTTGCGTGTGATTACACAAATATTTTTTTAGAGGAAAGTATCATTTGATCGAGTAATAAGGTGACCACAGACAAGAAAACAAGATTTGGCGGGTGAAAACGTCATGTCATTAATATGCAAGTAGGTCACGCTTCACGTTTCAGGATATACCACCGTCTACTTGCTCCAGTGGCTGCCACTGCAATGACGCGACGTGGCTGCCCGTTTTGGCTGAGACTGTGGAATGTCGCAGGCGTGGATGACGTGACGGTCGCTCCAAGTCACTGATGTTGCAGCTGCTGTGAAGGTTTCGTCTACCGGGCCATAGTCTTCCTGTTCTTTATTGCGTTAGGAGACCTGAGCATAATCCCAAGCACGTTTTTGTGAGAAGTCATTTGCATGGAAATTTTGTGTGTGGAAATAGTGAAAGAACTCACCTGTGTCATCCCCACGCATTGCCCAAAGGTCGCAGGCGAATATCTCTTTATGGTTGCTAATTCATGAACGAGCATTGTAAGCCACATAGATCCATGCAAAGAAGAAGAAAAAAGTTGTGGTTAGGGTAAAATGGGGGGAAAAGTTGTGGTTAGAGTAAAAGGGGGGGAAAAAGTTGTAGTTAGGGTAAAATGGAATAAAAAGGGGGGTCGGTAGGTCGACCTGAACTTTTTCCATTCTTTTTCTTTTAGAAGGCCAGATTAAACATAAACCAAACTTTCTTTCGCTGAAAACGCTTTTCATAACTTAAATAGTTGATTTCCTGGGTGCTTATTGGGCAGGGAAGATGAACGCTTTTCATAACTTAAATAGTTGATTTCCTGGGTGCTTATTGGGCAGGGAAGATGAACGCTTTTCATAACTTAAATAGTTGATTTCCTGGGTGCTTATTGGGCAGGGAAGATGAACGCTTTTCATAACTTAAATAGTTGATTTCCTGAGTGCTTACTGGGCAGGGAAGATGAACGCTTTTCATAACTTAAATAGTTGATTTCCTGGGTGGTTATTGGGCAGGGAAGATGAACGCTTTTCATAACTTAAATAGTTGATTTCCTGGGTGCTTATTGGGCAGGGAAGATGAACGCTTTTCATAACTTAAATAGTTGATTTCCTGAGTGCTTACTGGGCAGGGAAGATGGGACAGCACACAGTTCGTTGTTTACCGTCAGTTTATTTCTTCTGTTTTGTTGTTGGTATTATCAACAACAGCAAAATAAATTTACGGTCGGCAGAAACAAGAAGGGCTGGTTGGGTGTTTTTGTTGTTGGTATTATCAACAACAGCAAAATAAAATTACGGTCGGCAGAAACAAGAAGGGCAGGTTGGGTGTTTTTGTTGTTGGTATTATCAACAACAGCAAAATAAAATTACGGTCGGCAGAAACAAGAAGGGCTGGTTGGGTGTTTTTGTTGTTGGTATTATCAACAACAGCAAAATAAAATTACGGTCGGCAGAAACAAGAAGGGCTGGTTGGATTTTTGTTGTTGTTGCTGCCAAATCCGGTGTGTTGAACGTGCAAGCTCTTTCAGCACGAGAGGGATGAACACCCTGTAAAACTGCGTGAATGTCCATAGGGAAAATTTGATAGGATTTTCTTGTACTATCATCTCAGGTTTTAACCCACCCACTTTTAGCAAACCTTTTATCCCTTGGCTAAGTTCTTCCCCCCTACACGTGCTTATCTGCTGCCTCCCCATTGTGCTGTCCCCCTGTGGGTTCTGGGTAAGAATTGACCCGCCGCGTCTTTCTAAACGCGATTTGCAAGAGGTGAATAACTATGCACACTGTGATTTGATTTTCGTTTACTCTAAACTGTTCTAGTGATTTTCGTGCTTGATGGCCTTACATAGCCTACACAGGCTGATAGGCCGTAAAACTCCACCCATCCGTTCCTCCCCGCATTGTGCTGATTTTCTTGACGAACCATGAATAATTGTGCAGCTCTTGCAATAATAATTATCTGCATCGTAAGCCGTAAAACTCCTGTCATCACATCTTCATTGGAAGGGGAGGATGGGTGTGTGTGTGTGTTGTGCATGTGTGTTCATGTGTGTGTGCGTGCGTGCGTGTGTGCGTGTGTGTCTTTCTTATCTTCCAGCTTGCAAGCTTACGCTCTCGCACGCACAGACGCACAGAAGCGCACTCATATGCATGCACGCAGACTCTTGGCCCGCAGTTCTGCCCAGTTCTCCAGGAGAAGGGGGCTACTTTGCATGGAGACATGGCTGCCCAGTTCTCCAGGAGAAGGGGGCTACTTTGCATGGAGACAAGGCTGCCCAGTTCTCCAGGAGAAGGGGGCTACTTTGCATGGAGACATGGCTGCCCAGTTCTCCAGGAGAAGGGGGCTACTTTGCATGGAGACATGGCTGCCCAGTTCTCCAGGAGAAGGGGGCTACTTTGCATGGAGACAAGGCTGCCCAGTTCTCCAGGAGAAGGCAGCTACTTTGCATGGAGACATGGCTGCCCAGTTCTCCAGGAGAAGGGGGCTACTTTGCATGGAGACATGGCTGCCCAGTTCTCCAGGAGAAGGGGGCTACTTTGCATGGAGACATGGCTGCCCAGTTCTCCAGGAGAAGGGGGCTACTTTGCATGGAGACATGGCTGGCCAGTTCTCCAGGAGAAGGGGGCTACTTTGCATGGAGACATGACTGGCCAGTTCTCCAGGAGAAGGGGGCTTTTTTGCATGGAGACATGGCTGGCCAGTTCTCCAGGAGAAGGGGGCTACTTTGCATGGAGACATGGCTGGCCAGTTCTCCAGGAGAAGGGGGCTACTTTGCATGGAGACATGGCTGGCCAGTTCTCCAGGAGAAGGGGGCTTTTTTGCATGGAGACATGGCTGGCCAGTTCTCCAGGAGAAGGGGGCTACTTTGCATGGAGACATGGCTGGCCAGTTCTCCAGGAGAAGAGGGCTACTTTGCATGGAGACATGGCTGGCCAGTTCTCCAGGAGAAGGGGGCTACTTTGCATGGAGACATGGCTGGCCAGTTCTCCAGGAGAAGGGGGGTACTTTGCATGGAGACAAGGCTGCCCAGTTCTCCAGGAGAAGGCAGCTACTTTGCATGGAGACATGGCTGCCCAGTTCTCCAGGAGAAGGGGGCTACTTTGCATGGAGACATGGCTGGCCAGTTCTCCAGGAGAAGGCAGCTACTTTGCATGGAGACATGGCTGCCCAGTTCTCCAGGAGAAGGGGGCTACATTGCATGGAGACATGGCTGGCCAGTTCTCCAGGAGAAGGCAGCTACATTGCATGGAGACATGGCTGCCCAGTTCTCCAGGAGAAGGGGGCTACATTGCATGGAGACATGGCTGGCCAGTTCTCCAGGAGAAGGGGGCTACATTGCATGGAGACATGGCTGGCCAGTTCTCCAGGAGAAGGGGGCTACTTTGCATGGAGACATGGCTGCCCAGCTGCCGAAGAGAATGACACAACGGACATGGTGACGATGCATCGCTTGGTAATGGAGCTCTTGAGACAAGGGCAGATCGTTGTGTCGGCGTACTTGAAGTCATCACGATTGCCTTAATGTGTGCGTGCACACTCACTCATGCACGCATACACTCGCACACACACACGCATGCGCACGCATGCATGCACGCGCACGCATGCATGCACGCGCACGCATGCACACGCACGCACACGCCGGCACTCGCCCACGCTTACAGGGACACACACACGCATGCACGCACGCACGCACCCACGCACCCACGCTTACAGGGACACACATGTACGCACACACACGCACCCTCGCGCACCCACGATTACAGGGATACACACGCATACACGCACGCACGCACCCACGCTTACAGGGACACACATGTACGCACACACACGCAAGCACGCTTACAGGGACACATACGCACACACGCAAGCACGCACGCACGCACACACGCACGCACTTACACATGCACACACACACACACATACAGACCCATACGCACACACAGACACACCCACACCCACAGACACACAGACACATACACACAGACACATACACAGACACACACACACACAGACACATATACAGACACACACACACACAGACACATATACAGACACATGCACACGCACATACACACGCACATACACAGACACATATACACAGACACAGACACACACACATACACAGACACATACACACGCACACACATGAACACACACACACTCACACGCACACATACGCACCGGACCCAACCAGTTCTGTGAACATCGTAATTCTCCATAGCGCGTACTGGCGGCGATTGTCTGCGAGGAATGAGGTCGCATGCAGAGCGGGAAACGCATGTTTGAAGAGAAACGCGAGCTGCCCGAATTATCTGCTTCAGGGGTTGCGAGTCACGGCTACTACAGTGGAATGTAGGTGTACGCATGTGTGCGGGTCACTGCGTTTGTGGTGTCTTCCACGTCGATCTAGAGGCACTTGCGACAGCAGTCTGGCGTAACGCGTCTATGGTTTGGCTGCGCTCCAAGTATGCCCTTGCGCGTGGTCGTTTTTTTAGCCTGGGCTCCGTAGTCCGCTTTGCAAAGAGAATTGTAGAGGAATCGCTCTTCGGCTCGAAACGTCAACCTCGCCCGTAGTTGAATCGGGCCAAGTGAGAAAAAAGTAGTTGTGGGTACTGTAACATGGGAAAAAAGTCGATAGGTCGGTCTGATTTTTTTTTTTCATTACTGTAGAAGAGGCCGGATTGAACATAACTCACAATTTCTCTTTTGCTGAAAACCCCCCACTTACATTTCACTTTAATAGTATTCCCCGAGTGCTCATGAGTTGGAATGATGGGACAGCACACAATTCAATGATTACCGTCGATTTCTTCGTTTTTTTCCTCTTCATTATTACAAAAAAAGAGTTTAGGGTCGACAGAAAAAAGGTTGGGTTACCGTAACCTCAACGATTTCTTTTTTGTCTCCAAAAAGATATATGTTATGTTATGTATAAACGGAGAGGTTTCCGAAATCATTCGTCCTCGACTCCATAAGACTCTTAAACAAGGCCAGACCGAACGTCTGAAAGGGAAAAACTCATTCTTTTTAATATAAGTGAACAGCAACCAGTGCAGGGGGTGGGGGTGGGGTGGGGTGGGGTGAGGTGGGGTGGGGTGGGGTGAGGGGGTGTCATAGGAAAGGTAGGGGAAGGAGCAGTGGAGAGAAAACAGCCCAAGAAATGAGCCATGAAGATGTTTTTTATATAAACTTTTATAAATAGTCACACTGTTTTTAATGTTTCCATTGTATTCATTCCGAAAAATGTCTTGATTATTTTAAACAACTGAATGTATGTATACTTTTTTGTCATAACACTTGCCTTATACATGTATGTGCTGGACGAGATACATTCCTGAAAAGGCAACGAATAACGTTTCTGTATCTGTATGTAATAAATCTCACTGGACCTCTCATTTAATTAAGTTTTATGCTGTTCTGCGTTGTCATCACATAGCAAAATACGTAGTTATTTTCAGACGTTGACAAGTTTTGTCTGTGAATTTTAAACGTTAAAACAATTTTAACCGAAAAGTCTCCAATCATGTTTGTTTTTCATTGTGTTCAAAGCGACAAAAAAAAAACACAAACAAAAAGCCCTCGAATGCTTGGGCAGTGCCCATGATTTGAATCTCGACCTTTCGCTGAACACCGACTTTCGATTGCGTGTTTGCACAGTTTGAGGACACGGAAAAGACGAAACAGGAGGGTGCGAGGTTGGCTAGGTGGAGGTGAATCTGAATCTAGGGTGTTGTGAGTGAAATGGGTCAGGAGAGTCACTGGCGGCGAAATTTTACGTCATTGATAGTAGTGCTTCCTATATCTCTCGATGGTCCATCTCGTCAACCGAAGTAAGGCGAACCGGATTCCATAGGCTGACGTCATGAGCCGGAGAGAGCCGAAGAAACGTGCCTCTTCAATTCCCTTTGCAAAACGGATTGCCTCGACCGGGGCTGGTGGTATGCCAAAGCAAGCCACTGTGGGGACCGTCAGTCCAACGTGTCGTGGCCGAGCCTGCCACCCGTGAAACAGTCTGGAAGATCCTGCGGGGCGCTGTGGCGGAGTGGTTTGTAGAGTGCCTGACCCGTAGTCGTGTGTGACTACTGGGTGCGGCGTTCGATTCTGCGCGGATCCCAGAGCGGCATCCCCGAGGAAAGTGCTTCACGCACGTTGCTTCTTCTCCCCGCCCAGGAGTAGAACGAGTCCCTGTGATAACTGAGGTGGGCAGTCGTGAAAAATAACTTTGGCGCATTCATTTGCAGCCTTGTTGTAAGGGCCAACCCTCCCCTCCCCTCCCCCCCCCCCCCCCCCCCCCCCCCCCCTCCCCCCGAAATTGAAGAGAAGCTCGATGATGAAGGGTTAAAAGTTTGTGCTTTCAACGCCCATCAGTGAGTGAACTGTTGCAATATAAAAAGGCACCTACATACCCGTAATCTGTCAGCACACATTATCCTGGGAGTGCAGACTTTCCATGTGAGAAAATGGTCTTCATTAACCTATTATTGTACTCTCTGGACATAGTAATCACAATGGTAGCTACTGCTCCTACTGCTGCTGCTCCTACTACTGTTACAACTACTGCTACTACTGCTGCTGCCGCTGCTGCTACTACTAGTACTACTACTTCTACTAATACCACCTCCTCCTGCTGCTGCTCCCGCTCCTCCTCCTCTTGCTCCTCCTGCTCCCGCTCCTGCACCTCCTGCTCTTCCACCTCCTGCTCCTCCACCTCCTGCTCCTCCTCCTTCTGCTCTTGCTCCTCCTGCTCCTCCACCTCCTCCTGCTCCTCCTCCACCTCCTCCTGCTCCTCCTCCACCTCCTCCTGCTCCTCCTCCTGCTCCTCCACCTTCTCCTGCTCCTCCACCTCCTCCTGCTCTTCCACCTCCTCCTGCTCTTCCACCTCCTGCTCCTCCACCTCCTCCTGCTCCTCCACCTCCTCCTGCTCCACCTCCTCCTGCTCCTCCACCTCCTGCTCCTCCACCTCCTCCTGCTCCTACACCTCCTCCTGCTCCTCCACTTCCTCCTCCTCCTGCTCCTCCTGCTCCTTCACCTCCTCCTGCTCCTCCTCCTGCTCCTCCTGCCTGCTCCTGCTCCTGCTCCTGCTCCTCTTCCTTCCTCCTCCTCCTGCTCCTCCTCTCCTGCTCCTCCTTTCCTGCTCCTCCTCTTCTGCTTCTCCTCCTGTCCTCCTCCTCCTCCTCCTGCTCCTCCTCCTCCCCTCCTTCTCCTCCTCCTCCTCCTCCTCCTCCTTCTCCTCCTCTCCTCCCCTCCTCCTCCTCCTCCTCCTCCTCCTCCTCCTCCTCCTCCTCCTCCTCCTCCTCCTCCTCCTCCTCCTCCTCCCCCCTCCCCCACTCCCCCCTCCCCCCAATCCACCCACCCACCCAGCAACACCACCACCAGCACTACCACCACCATCATCAGTGGAGCTGCCGGAAACGCCCCACACCAGGCCTATGAAGGTGTGACGGCCTGGGAAAGACTGCTGCGGTGCAGTGTGCCGTGTAACAGTAACCATTCTGGATTGCTGGGTATTGCTTATGTAAAACTTGGGCGTTTGTTTCCTTGACAAATAGCGGGCTGTCGCCGTCAACATTCGTTTGATCTCGACTCTCACCACCACCCTGCCCTCCTCCTCTGTCCGACTGCTTAGGTGTGTGTGTGTGTGTGTGTGTGTGTGTGTGTGTGTGTGCGTGCGTGCGTGGGTGCGTGTGTGTGAGTCTGTGTGTATGTGTGTGTGCACGAACGCACACATATGCACACACGCGCGCGCACGGACGCGCGCTCGCGCGCGCATACTCACACACACACACACACACACACACAATCCCACCAGAATGAAAAAACCCAGATCACAAATCGAAATTTGTATCCACACCATGAGGCAGGAATTTAAAGTGTGCGGATGTCAAGAAAACTCCTTAAATGCACGAATCTTGTGAAAATTAATATTCACAGTTCAGGTTCGCATTGACAAGATGTACTGGAATGTGCAAACATGCACTTGTGGGGAAAATGTACCGATGAAGGGTAGTGTGAGAGTATAAGGAAATCAGAAGACGTTTGGCGAAATGGGAAAACAGAAGGGAGCCCATGGACAGAAATGGAGGTGAAATGGCACGGCTGTCCATGTGAAACCCTCTGGAGAGAAATACCCTCTGTGGGGTGGGGGTAAGAATAGACCCTCGTGTGGGTTGGGGGTAAGAATAGACCCTCGCGTGAGGTGGGGGTAAGAATAGACTCTCGTGTGGGTTGGGGGTAAGAATAGACCCTCGTGTGTGTTGGCGGTAAGAATAGACCCTCGTGTGGGTTGGGGGTAAGAATAGACCCTCGTGTGGGTTGGGGGTAAGAATAGACCCTCGTGTGGGTTGGGGGTAAGAATAGACCCTCGTGTGGGTTGGGGGTAAGAATAGACCCTCTTGTGTGTGTATGGGGTGTGTGTGTGTGTGTAAGAATAGATCCTCGCGTGGGGTGGGGGTAAGAATAGACCCTCGCGTGGGGTGGGGGCAAGAATAGACCCACCTCGTCTCCCTCCGCGATTCGTAACAGGCGAATATCTGGGGAAATCTAGATTGACTTGCCCTATTCAGCAAGAGCGGTTTGCGTGGTCAGTGGCCTTACATAGCCTGCAATGGCTGCTAGGCAAAACTCCAGTGATCTTTACCTTTTGAAGACAGGACGTCTACGAAATGAAGGACTGGGCGTAATGAGAGGTCCCCTCCGTCACTCTGGCCTTGGCCAATCAGTCAGCACCTGCGAGTGTGTGCGTTTTACTGCATGTAACCTAAAGTGGTTGCGTTTCTGCGTAACCCCCCCCTCCCCCCCCCCCTCTCTCTCTCTCTTTCTCTCTCTCAGGTTCTATTTCCTCTCTGCTCTCTAGCATCTCTGGCTCCTCTCTCTCTCGTCTTCTCTCTCCCTCTCGCAGCTCTCTCACACACACACACACCATGCTCTCTCTCTCTCACTCTCTCATCTCTGCTCTCTCTCTTTCTGTCTCATTCCCCCCCCCCCTCCTCTCTCTCTCTCTCCATCTACTACTCTGCTCTCTCTCTTCTCTACCGCACGCCCTACTCTGCTCTCATCATCTTATCTCTCTCTTCTGCTCTTTCTCTGCTCCGTCTCTCTCTCTCTCAACACAACAACACACACTCTGCGTCTCTCTCTCTAATCTACTCCTCATCTATCCCCCTCCTCTCTGCTGCTCTCTCTTCCATCTTCTCTCTCTCATCTCTTCTCTCCTCTCTCTCGCTCTCAACCACACACACATCTCTCTCTTCTCTCTCTTCATCTCATTCGCCCCCCCACCTCTCTCTCTCTCTCTCTCTCTCCCCCACCCCTCTCTCTCTCTCTCATCTCTCACTCTCTCTCATCTCTCTCTCTCTCTCTCATCTCTCTCTTCCTCTTCCCCCCCCCCCTCTCTCTCTCTGTCCGTCTGTCATTTTCTTTCTCGGCCCCCGCCCCCGTCTGTCCGTCTGTCATTTTCTTTCTCGGCCCCCGCCCCCCTCCCTCTCTCTCTGTGTCTCTGTCTCTCTCTCTGTCTCTCTCTTCTCTCTGTCTCTCTCTCTGACTCTCTCTGTGTCTCTCTCTTCTCGTTCTCTGTCTCTCTTCTCTCTCCTCTCTCTACTCTCTCTCTCTCTTCTCTCTCTGCATCTCTCATCTGCGTCGACCGACACTTGGAATATTTTGTGCGCACAAGGCTGAATAGTAATGAAAGTTCAGCGACTGCTCTAATCACATTACCCTTGTAGAAAATAAAGTTCGATTGCGTTCTCTTCTCGTCTCTCTCTCGTCTAGTTCTCTAGTGTCTCTCTCGCTCTGCAGTCGCAAGCGTATGTCGTCTCTCGGGTCTATCTGCATTTGCCTCTCTCCTCAAAAAAGCGTTCTCTCTCTTCTTCTGCTTCTCAATCAACGTACTGGGGCTGGCTCATCTGTCTCCTCGTCTCAGGTCTCCGGTCTGCTCTCTGTCTGATCTGCTCTGTAGCTCACTCGTGACACTCTCTCTCTCATGGCTCGTTCCCTCCCTGGACTGGTCACATCGTGCTCACTCTCTCCCTCTCGCTCTAGGTGTCGTGCTCTCTATCTACGCCTCTCTCGTCAACTATGCTCCTCCCTGGCTCTCGTCTGCCGGCGTGCCGGCTCTCAGCTCCTCCATCGCCTCACCTCACTCCATCTCCCACATCGCGGGCTCCGCTGAGCGCCGCCTTCCCTTCCCTCTCGCTCCTCACCCTATCGCACCTCTCACCCTCACTTTGCAACTATTTTGGCGCTGCAAGGGGCCTGAATGTAAGAAAGGGCACTACTGCGCTAAAGTACTAAGTGCCCTTAGTAAAAATAAAGTTAGGGGCGGTGAGGTTGTAGCATGGGGGTAATCGAAACAGCAGACGCGCGCGTGTACAGTACTTGCCGTCATCGCTCTATCAGATCTCCTCTCTCATCTGCGATGCTCTTCTCTTCTCTCTTCCTTCTCAATCCGGTCGGTACTACTTACTCCATCATCCCGGCTGCCCTCTCCCGTCCCCGCAGACACACCCCGTCCCACCCCCCACCCACGCTCACCCTCATCATCCCAATTCCCGTGCCCTCCCCTGCATCTGCTTATGCATATATTTGGATGTTTACCTCTGTGTGTCTTAATGCTCTTAACGTTTGTGTGTCGTGACTCCTGTTAGATTTGTGTGGATCATAGTTTCTGTGTGTCTCCGCGTTTATCTTCGTATCCTGATCTCTGCCCTGTGACTTTGTGTTTCTGCGTTTCTGCGCAGCCATTAGCCCAATTATTGTGTATCTGTCTGCGTCTCGGTGAGTCGATGTATGTTCGCCGGGGTGCCCATGTGTCTGTGTCAGTTCGGGTTTTTACCAGTTCGGGTGGTGCCTGCCTGTTGAGAAGTGGACTACTTAAGGTGAAAGTGGGCCCAGTGTGGTGCCAGTCGGTATAGTCCCATTCCAACCTCCTGACGCGGTCAGCACAGTGTGAGGGCCAGAGCTTGCTCTCGTGCTTGGGCTCTCGTCTGCTGAAGATCGCTTCTTGTTCTTTGGGGTGACGCGAGATGGAGAAAGCGTTCGGTGAGCATAGTCTTGCGCGACGCTAGCTTGTCCTGGAGGAGGACTCTGGTGTCGTGTGAACGCAGGTGTTTGAGGAGATCCCTGGACGTAACAACTTTAGTAAGGATTCGACTTACGAAGCGTGATTAGTTGAATTGATTTTATCAGCTGTCACTGACTATTTTGATTGATTTGGAAATAGTGTAAATAGCTACCTGTCGGAGATCTAACTTTGCTTGTGCGTTCGTGCATATATAATAATAGTTTATTCATACGCACATACCTTCCCTTGACAGGCAAGCTCACGGCGTTTACAATCCAAAGAATCAACACTCATACAACCACTCAACACCCCATTCCTACAAAAACTCACACACTGCACACATAAACAAAAAACAAAAACTAAGATCCAATAGAACAAATAGAATAAACTATACAATATACACAGCACTTGCAGGCCAGGTCAAGTAAGGCGAAGCAGCTCAGCGGGAAAGGCAGATCGGAAGAGGTGGGTCTTTAGAGCACTTTTGAACTGGGGCAGTGTCAGAATGACGGATTGAGCGAGGGAGACTATTCCAGGTTACATGTCCAATATAGGAGAAGGCACGCTGTCCTTGAGTTTTCTTATTACGGCGGGGGACCTTAAGCATTCTGGAGTCAGCAGCTGCATGGAACCTAACATGAGGGAAAGAAGGCGTTGGCACATGGCGTTGGGATGTGTTGCTCTTTGTCCTTCTAATCAGGGACTTTTGTTTCTTGCAGATTGTGGACAGTAAGAGGAGGCTGACTGACCAGTGACGCTCACACCAGTGCTACAAAATCCAGTCCCACTGTGGGACTGACCAGTGACGCTCATACCAGTGCTACAAAATCCAGTCCCACTGTGGGACTTCTCGCTTCAAAGCTACGGCAACCACAACCTCACCTCCAGGTTGGTGTCTTTTTCAAACGTTTGGGCGGGGGGGGGTGTGCGTGTGTGTGTGCGTGTGCGCGCGCGCGCGTGTGTGCGTGCATGTGTGTGTGTGTGCGTGTGCGCGCGTGCGTGTGTGTGCGTGCGCCCGTGTGTGTGTGTGTGTGTGCGCGCGCGCGTGTGTGTGTTTGTGTATGTGTATGTGTGTGCGTGTGTGCGTGCGTGTGTGTGCGTGCGTGTGAGTGTGTGCATCTGTGTGTGTGCGTGCGTGCGTGTGTGTGTGTGTGTGTGTGTGTGCTTGTGTGTGTGTTTGTGTGTGTGTTTGTGTGTGTGTGTATGTGTGTGCGTGTGCGCGTGTGTGTGTTTGTGTGTGTGTGTGCGTGTGTGCGTGTGTGTGTGTTTGTGTATGTGTTTGTGTTTGTGTGTGCGTGTGTGTGCGTGTGTGTGTGTGTTTGTGTGTGTGTGTGTATGTGTATGTGTGTGTGTGTGTGTGTGCGTGCGTGTGTGTGTTTGTGTGTGTGTATGTGTATGTGTGTGTGCGTGTGTGCGTGTTTGTGTGTGTGTTTGTGTTTGTGTGTGTGTGTGTGTGTGTGTGTGTGTGTCTGTGTGTGTGCGTGTGTGTGTGTGTGTGTCTGTGTGTGCGTGTGTGTGTATGTGTGTGTATGCGTCTGTGTGTGTGTGCATGCGTGTGTGTGTGTGCGCGTGTGTGTGTGCGCGTGCGCGCGCGCGTGTATGTGTGTGTGTGCGTGCGTGCGTGTGTGTGTATGTGTGTGTATGTATGCGTCTGTGTGTGCGTGTGCGTGTGTGTGTGTGTGTGTGCGTGCGTGCGTGTGTGTGTGTGTGTGTGTGTGCGTGCGTGTGTGTATGCGTCTGTGTGTGTGTGCGTGTGTGTGTGTGTGTGTATGCGTCT
>JAWQFJ010008659.1:5000-7500 GCA_034096865.1 Theodoxus fluviatilis | reverse complement strand
CACAAACACACACTCTCTCCTCTCTCTCTCTCTCTCTCTCTCTCTCTCTCTCTCTCTCTCTCTCTCTCTCTCTCCGAATAATTCTAAACTTCCGGTAATTGTGCCGTGACCACGACCAAAGCGGACAATGCCAGAACTCTAACAGACTGACTGCGACTTGTGGTCTTTGTGTTCAAGCCACGCACAGAACGCCACAATGTAAGATTGTTATCCGGGTTGGTGCTGGTCGTGGAGAGCGTGCTAGGGTAACAAGGTGTGGAGATCCATGCTGTGTCGCGCTCGCACCATGCAGAGATATGATAGTTATGGTGTCTCTGCTCGCACTTGCTTTTCACACTGCCTTGATTGAGCGTCTGACCAAGCATGACTTTTCTCTTTATACAAATCGCCCACAGCTTGTAAAGCCTGGCCGAGCTACTGGAGCAGGCCCCAAAAACTCATCGGCTAGGGGTACTGTGGATGAAGAGGAGCAGCGAGTGGCTTCGGTCATAGGTCACTTATCTCCACACTTACTTCTTTATTTATCCTTGTCCTCTGTGTGTGTGTGTGTGTGTGTGTGTGTGTGTGTGTGTGTGTGTGTGTGTGTGTGTGTAAGTGTGCAAGTGTGTTTGTCGATCTGCCTGTCTGTCTGTCTGCCTGCCTGCCTGCCTGCCGGCCGGCCGGTCAGTCTGTCGGTCTGTCTGTTTCTTCATCCGTCCGCCCTTTTGTCTGCCTGTCTGTCTGTCTGTCTGTCTATCTGTCTGTCTGTCTGTCTGTCTGTCTGTCTGTGTGTCTGTCTGTCTGTGTGTCTGTCTGTCTGTGTATCTATCTGTCTGTCTGTCTGTGTGCCTGTGTGTGTGTGACTGTCTGTCTGTATGTGTGTCTGTCAGTCTGTCTGTGTGTCTGTCTGTGTGTCTGTCTGTCTGTCTGTGACGATTCCCCACCCCCCTCCCCCCTTTCCTGCTGATTTACTAACCTGTGGTATGTAGGTTACAGTGACCGCCAATCATGCTAGAAATAGCAATCGTTGAAGTGTGCTGTAGTGGGCTGCATATGAACCTACTACACGGTAGTAGGCAACTAAATCGGAAGTTTGCCACTAAATTGCGAAGTAAGGTCTGCATGAAAGCTGACTACGCGTAGTTACCTCCTAAGTTGGCCACTAAACAACCCAAAATTTAGTGGCGCTCTGTATCAGCACTACACGGCTAAGTAGCCAACTAATTGCAAATTTCAATGGCTGACCTCTCTCCAGTTCGCACAGAAAACGCTCTATTTCGGGATACTAGCAACCCATCCAAAGAAAATATAAGCCATGCACAGCATTAATTTATCAAAGCTGTATGTTGAATGCATCCATAGGTCGTGAAAGCTTTTACATTTTCCAAATCGAATGCAGGTCGACTCATCCACGCTGAAGCATGAGTTACCCGTTGCCATCGGTCACGGCGTATTACAGAGAAGCGTCATCAGTCATCCGTCATCCTTCCGGCGGAAGGATGACGGATGACGCCGGAAGGATGACGGATGACTGATGACGCTTCTCTGTAATACGCCGTGACCGATGGCAACGGGTAACTCATGCTTCAGCGTGGATGAGTCGACCTGCATTCGATTTGGAAAATGTAAAAGCTTTCACGACCTATGGATGCATTCAACATACAGCTTTGATAAATTAATGCTGTGCATGGCTTATGTTTTCTTTGGATGGGTTGCTAGTATCCCGAAATAGAGCGTTTTCTGTGCGAACTGGAGAGAGGTCAGCCATTGAAATTTGCAATTAGTTGGCTACTTAGCCGTGTAGTGCTGATACAGAGCGCCACTAAATTTTGGGTTGTTTAGTGGCCAACTTAGGAGATAACTACGCGTAGTCAGCTTTCATGCAGACCTTACTTCGCAATTTAGTGGCAAACTTCCGATTTAGTTGCCTACTACCGTGTAGTAGGTTCATATGCAGCCCACTACAGCACACTTCAACGATTGCTATTTCTAGCATGATTGGCGGTCACTGTAACCTACATACCACAGGTTAGTAAATCAGCAGGAAAGGGGAGGGGGGTGGGGAATCGTCACAGACAGACAGACAGACACACAGACAGACACACAGACAGACTGACAGACACACATACAGACAGACAGTCACACACACACAGGCACACAGACAGACAGACAGATAGATACACAGACAGACAGACACACAGACAGACAGACACACAGACAGACAGACAGACAGACAGACAGACAGATAGACAGACAGACAGACAGACAGGCAGACAAAAGGGCGGACGGATGAAGAAACAGACAGACCGACAGACTGACCGGCCGGCCGGCAGGCAGGCAGGCAGGCAGACAGACAGACAGGCAGATCGACAAACACACTTGCACACTTACACACACACACACACACACACACACACACACACACACACACACACACACACACACAGAGGACAAGGATAAATAAAGAAGTAAGTGTGGAGATAAGTGACCTATGACCGAAGCCACTCGCTGCTCCTCTTCA
>JAWQFJ010008658.1:17500-21461 GCA_034096865.1 Theodoxus fluviatilis | reverse complement strand
GAATACATGAAAATGTAAGTCACTGAGATCATAAAATGCTTCCTGCTGTTCAATAATGAAGTATTTATGATAAATGCTTTCGGATACATGCATCTTGCTTTCAGGTGTGGAAAGGACGCCTTTGCAAGCTGCATGTATAATTTTGCATGTTGCACAAAAGCTGCACCAACCTTCCGTATGGGTTCGGAGACCTTGCTAAACAATATTCTTTGTTCTTATTTTTTCGTAATGCTGCCGATTCGACTAAGTGGAAACATGAAATGTATATATGTATGTGTTTTACTAACAAACACATTTCTCAGGGGATAGTGTGTGCAATGATAACATTAAATCGAATTATCCAGAAATGATTACGTAACTGGATATATAACTATCCTTACGACAGTTGCTTTCACGGCTTTTACTCACGATTCAAATCGATACGAAATGTCAATCCAGAACGTAGTTATTTTATCAAGAACAACATTAAATTTACGTTTGTTCTCTACTTTTAACAAGTTCTACGTCTGGTGATTCGTGCGTTTGACCTGGGTCACTTTCGGCAGTGTTCGAAACTGCGGGGACCAAAAGGTTGCAGCATTGAGCAAAATTTTCACTCACATTTTTCTTCACCCAGGACTGAGCTGGAACATTATGCAACATGTCTTTTGACGCATCCTGCATGTATGCTCACCAGAGAGTTGAGATGATTTTGGAGTTATAATAAAAGTAGCCCGATGACCAGGGATTGAAAGTGTCCTGTTTAAATAGGCATCATCGCGTGAAGAGTCGAAATACAAAATAGCACCTTGACCTTTTCAAACTTTTGATTAAACATAGACGAAGAACCTACCAATTCTGCAACGTTGTAGCTATCACTTTTCATATCAAGTGTTCAATTTTCCCTCATCATTTTGTATCTTTTCATCAAATACCTCCCGTAAAATTGTCCTGTTTCATCCCTCCAGTATAAGTGACCACTTTTTGAGAGTGCGTTATTAATTGTGGTTAACGGGAAAGGGTTAGAGGCTCCTTAGATAACAGGGTATAGAAAGGGAGGCAGGAGGGGGATGGTAGTGACGGAACCTAGAACGATGTGCAAATGAAGGAGAAGAAGAACACAGACAAAAGGATGCAGTAGATAAGAAAGTGGGGCTGAGTGGATAGGTACATTAATGGTGCTGGTGAAAAGGGCTGGGGATGGGATTGGAGAGATTGGAGACAGTGAGATGGAAGAGAAGGAACTATAATAGCGGTTAATCAACCGACACATTATTTTATTGGTTGAGTTATTCTGACAGCTTAAGAGCTAGTTTGTATGTAACTAACAGTGCACATGCATGTATGGGCAACTGTTCATAAGTCTATGTTCACGTCTCTCGTGTGAATGCACTGTGATCATTTATACGCAGCTGTGTGTGTGCGCGCGCATATGTGTGCGTGAAGGTGAAATTGCACGTACCTGTGCACAAAACTATGCTCATTCATAAGTCGTTTTATTTGTTTTTTCTTTCTTTTCAGGTACTATTATTTCATCATCAAGTTCAAATGTGACACATCTACGCATTTTATTTGTGTCAATGTTTGTGTAAACTCGCCTAGAGTTGGCAGTGCCGGTCAAATCACATGGTTGAAGATATAAGTTGTATTATTGTTGTCATCGTTATCATCATCATCATCATCAGCAGCAGCAGCAGCAGCAGCAGCAGCAGAAGCCCTGAATCTTTTGTTGCTTGGAGTTGTTTGATATGTGGTCTCGGAACCCCACCAGATATTTGAGAGATGCTAATATCTTCGGAGGACATGCAGAGGAGTGCAGCTTTTAAACGAGGTGTTGGTTGATGCTTGTCAAATTCTTTATCAGTGCATACTCGGAGTTCAGGTGTGTTGCTTTCAAATACTTCCCTGGCCACTGGTATCAAATATCCACAGTCATGGCATTTATTGTCAGAGGTCTGAATACTTTCCATTCTTCTCATGTTCTTTGGTTTTAATAAGTCTACCATCCGGGATTGGTCATCAATGTTAAATCATATTTTATTCTTATCTATTTTATCAATGTCAGGTCTTGGTGCTATGAACACCTTATTTTCATCTCGAAGTTCCATGGTATTTTGACTTCATCCGTGTAAATTCCTGTTCCTGGTTGGTTCTCCAAACTATTTTAGGTGTTTTACGTATTTACTTTTTGCCGATGCTATAATGTAGTATCTTGGCTACTTCATCGTCCTTCGTACATACTGTGTCAGCTGCAATCAAGCATTCTGTCATCATAGGCAGGGAGGCAAAGTCTTCGGAATGAAACAGTACATATTGCCGTTGTTTTTGAAGTCTCACACCAAATATCCATGAAGGTAGCATGCAACCTATCGTCTCGACAGATCCCCGTGTAATGTATTGCTGTAACGTGTGCAATTGGTACAATACCTAATGACAACTCATTCTCAACCCCCACCACCACCCCTCTTGATACTGGTCAAGCAGATTTTTCAGTGAACCCGCTGGTCACAATGGCTCTCTAGTCATCTGAGGTGTTCTATTACATATCTATTAAACTAAAAATAAAAACTCAATTACGCTTTCATCCATAAGCATCAAAGTATCTGTACACCTTTTTATCATCTAGCCATTCGTTTTTCTGTCTCTGTTAATTTTTTTCAGTCTCTCTGACTTGATGTTGACAATGTACGTTTTTTCTCTAAGAAGTCGGATTGTTAATGTGTGCAAAGCTGTAGTTACACAGCATGATCCGTCACCACATACCCTGGTCACACCTTGGGCCTCTCCACCCAGACTGGCATCCTCCAGTGCAGTCCCCAGTCACGTGATGACAGGTTTCCTGCAGACACTGGCCACATCTCCCTGTACAGTTGACCCCGTAGCTGCCTGCCTGGCACGCTGCAATGTGAGGTGCATCGAATAACATGTATTTATATTGCATACACAGTTCTGAACACAGTCTCAGCAGCGCTGAATGTGCATACATCTGATTCTTCTTCCAAAAGATCAGCATGCACGCAATTAAAACACACTAAATTGCTCGGAGATCTTGAGAATGGTTAAAGTTCTTCAAGGATTTAAGATATAGTTTAAACTACGACGGACTATATTTTCCAAAATATTGCTCGAGTTGCCTCATTACGTGTAAAGTGTACCTCTTGCTATTATGATAAAACAAATTATTTTGCTTTACCTTGTATGATGTCATGCACAATACCATTATGGATGGTACAACCACATTCTAAATCACGCCTGTGGGTAACTTCCGATGCCCAACCACAGTCCTCTCTTATGGTAGCTCAAACTCTCTAGATACTTCAACAATATTTGTTTGGTTCCAACAACCTCCTCTCTTTTTCTTTGTTAAAAAAACCCCAACAGTTACGTCGACAGTACTTGACTCACTGACAACGTTTACCGCGAAACAAACGCGAATGCGCACACGAAAGTTTTACTTACCACAACACTACAGAGCCCATTGCTTGCTAATTAAGCTGTCCCTTGTGGCAAAGGACAAGAGCTAGGAGAGAATGAGGGTCGCGGAAAGAGGGAAATGGGGAAATGGGGATGACAAGGGACGGGAGGAGAGCTCATTACACAGCTCTACCTATGTCATTTCAGGCCACTAGGAATTCAACTGGGCCCTACTGCTTTATTTGATTTCTTGATTATTGTGCGTTTGATGACACTGACAACAACAACCAAATCTCAATCAGACGCATGCATTATGCACGTTGCATAGCGGCTGTGACTGCGTTGGAGGTAATCCGTGAATCACATTGGACGTAGCGGAAATATTATTTCTTGACCTTTAGTTTCGTTCTACACTTCGTTTAGCTCGACTATGCGCGCGCACACACACACACACACACACACTTACGCACCACCCACGCACGCACGCACACACACACACACACACACACACACACACACACACACACACACACACACACACACACACACACTTGTTGGCTTGTTTCGT
>JAWQFJ010008658.1:0-15000 GCA_034096865.1 Theodoxus fluviatilis | reverse complement strand
CTCCAACACTGCCATGGTTTTATTGATGGTGTGGCGCCAGGTATCTCTGTCAGCAGCGACGGAGGTCCACTGTCGGGGATCGATGTTGCAGGAGACGAGGGCTTTCTTGAGAGAGTCTTTGTATCTCTTTTTCGGGCCCCCTTTGTCACGTCGACCAGTGGAAATCTCACCAAATAGTGCTACCTTGGGCAGGCGGTGGTTTGTTACTATGGAAACATTGTCTGCTCAGCGCAGCTGAGATCTCAAAAGCATGGTCTCTATGCTGGTGAGTTGAGACCGTTCCAAAACTTCCAAATTTGTGATGTAGTCGCTCCAGTGTATGTCCAGGATCGTACGAATACAGCGTTGGTGGATGCGTTCCAAAAGCCTCAGGTGTCGGTGGTACAGGACCCAGGATTCTGAGCCATACAGGAGTGTGGTAAGGACAACGGCTCTGTATACACTGATTGTTGTGTCTTTTTTGAGGTGTTTGTTGTTCCACACTCTCCTATACAACCAGCCAAAGGCTCTGCTGGCCTTGGCTATTCTGCTGTCCACGTCCTTGTCTATCTTGGCATCTGCCGTGGTGGTGCAGCCCAGGTATGTAAACTGGCTGACAGAGAGTAGTTCGGTCTCCCCAATGTAAATGTGAAGAGGGTGAGACGCTTTTCGGGGGGCAGGTTGGTGGAAGACTTCCGTCTTCTTTAGGGTGACTTCCAGTCTGAAGAGCTGGGCAGCCTCTGCGAAGCAGGATGTGACTTGTTGCAAGGCTTTTCTCAGAGTGTGCAACGAACGCGGCATCGTCTGCGAAGAGGAGATCTCTGATCGCCTGGTTTGTAGTCTTGGTGCGAGCTTTCAGGCGCCTGAGGTCAAACAGGTTGCCATCTGACCTGTTTCTGACACACACCGCATCCCCATCACCAAGGGCATCCATTGCCTGATTGAAAACCATGCTGAAGTAGATGGAGAAGAGGGTCGGTGCCAGGACACAGCCCTGCTTCACGCCATTGACATGGGGGAAGGGCTCTGACAGGTCACTGTTCAGTCTGACTTGTCCGTGCTGGTCCGTATGTAGCTGCATGATGATGTTGATGAACTTTTGGGGGCAGCCGAGCCGTTAGAGAATAAGCCACATTCCCTGCCTGTTCACGGTGTCGAAAGCCTTAGTCAGATCAACAAAGGTGATGTAGAGGCCTTTGTTTTGTTCACGGCACTTCTCTTGGAGCTGGCGGAGAAAAATATAACCGTGTCCGTAGTGCTCATGTTGGCCCTAAATCCACATTGGCTCTGTGGGAGATGGTCCTTGGCGATGTTGGGGGCCATTCTGTTTAACAGGGTTCTCGCGAGGATCTATCCGGCGATGGAGAGCAGGGTGATCCCCCGGTAGTTTGAGCAGTCCGACTTCTCGCCTTTGTTCTTGTACAGGGTGATGATGACAACATCTGCATGACACACACACACATATACACACACACAGACAGACACACACACACACATACACACACGCACGCACACAAACGTACGCCCGCACACACATACGCACAAATACACACACGGACGCACGCACGCACACCCACAGCCTCCATCCATAATGCTACCGTTATTCTGTAATGAATTCAACAGAAATTGTCTACAGAGTGGACTGGTGGTGAAAGATGAACAGTTAAGGGATACTACTGGGCTGGTTACATGGGAGGATCCTGGGTATGAGTATAGAACCCCCACTGCTGACTTGTGAATTCCTGTTTGTAGGAAATAGAGTGGCTGCTGGAGTGGGAAGTTGCATAAAGTCCAAAGAGGCAACCTTTCTTTGGACGTAGTTAGTTGTAGTTGTGTCTCCACATTTTTTTCGGTGAAAAAAAGGGCGAAGATGGGGTATGCGGTGGCGGTTGTGTTGAGGGAATGGTGGATGAGGAACTGTTCTGAGAGGTCCTATCTCTTGACCGGTCATAGATTCGCAGTCTCACCCATCACCCCACCATACTCGCTCACATGTAGCGCTCTCTGATAGTGTCAGTATGTGTAGTAACTGTTGCTCTACAGCAGTTTCATCCCTTAACCAATCGAGCTGCAGTATTCTGAACAAAAAAAACAACTATTTTGAGTCCATAACGTGTGTTAAGGTAACAGCTTCTACAGACAGACTCACAGGCACACAACGCACACATACAAATGGTAAATGTTTTCTTATGAATGTAGGAGTACTTGAGCTCATTTCTCGATTCATGAAAAGAAGAAGGACTATCTGCCACACATGAATAATACTTTGAAAGATAAATACACGAAATGTTACTGAACTATTTGCAGGAGAGGGAAAACATTCGAATGGAACATATTTGAATAAGGTTTCATCTGACCCTCTATTCAAACAAGTGTTTACACGTGCAAGTTAAAAGGTTTTACAAACTAAGTATCGAGCTCTAAAGTTATAAACATTGCAAATGATGTTTTGAATATGTATACTCTGCAGAACAGGAAGGGACGCTGTACGTACGTTGGTCACACATAGCTCCATACCATCCATTGACACATCCTGCAGTGCAGGCCCCAGTGGTCCGGTGACAGGTCTGCCCCTCACACCTAATGCTACATTCTGATACATGACACACATTCAAATATTCGGGTAGTGACTGGATGTATTGATGGATGGATGACTTCATTTCTACCTAAATCTCACAGGATTAATTCTGGAATGTGTCGTCGTGGCACAATAATTATGACATGTACGTTTGCGTTGCATTATGTGTACTGTCTGCGCTCTTAGACATGCAGGCGTGCTGCATGGCTGCAAAGTGACTGTGTGGCATCTTGGTAACATTTTCCAATGCCATTATTTTGGTTTAAAGGAAGATATTTCTGAAAAAGAACAACAACACAGTTGTTACTTGGTTGAACTAAATTAAATTCCGTGAGAAGCTTAATTTCGTGTTTTCACTTAGCATTGCTCAGTACTCACAGTCATTACACAAAAAGAGTACCTTTCTGATACCAGTTGGTCCAGAAAAATCACAATAGCTCGGTGGGGAAAAGGTGAGGGTGGGGAACTGGGGTGCCGGTGGTCTGGAGATGCAAAGTAGGGAACTGTTCTGGGAGGTCATATGCTCCCATCGCTTGACCGGCTGTAGATTAGCAATCTCACCCATCCCCCCACCATACTCTTCCACATTCTGTCGTACCTGAGAGTGTCAGCAT
The DNA here is from genome assembly GCA_034096865.1 of Theodoxus fluviatilis. NCBI lineage: Eukaryota > Metazoa > Mollusca > Gastropoda > Cycloneritida > Neritidae > Theodoxus > Theodoxus fluviatilis. The sequence goes on along the minus strand of JAWQFJ010008658.1, from coordinate 11,829 downwards.
GTGCGGTCCCACCTCTGCTCCAATAAAGCTTCAGAACTCTGAACTAACACAATTCATTTTGCATCCACAACACAAATTTGGAAACAGCTTCCACAGCACGGACAGACCCACAAACAGACAATGCACAGATGGTACAGATTATTTGAGCATGTTTCTGGATTTGTACAAAGAAGAATGTCATATATATATTATAATTCAGAAGATGCACGACCGCGCATGAAAAAACAAAACAACCGGCTAAATTATTGAGAAAACCCCCCGAGATATTTCAACCACGTCATCATTGATTTATTTATGCATAATTCAGATTTTTAAAAGCACGTTCCTCAGAAAATATATTACTTCTACATTGATATTAATTTAAGGAAAATGAATTTATGTCCTAGTGTGATGAAAACTGTACACGGAGTTTTCTCGACAACTTTTGTTTCGTAAATTTAGTATTGTTTATCAGGCATTGTTACATATATTCACCTTAGGTTAAATAACCATTAGCCGGAGAGTGACAACACTCGAACAGAACAAATCCAATTGGAAACATTGTATTTGACCCCATTTCCGGATGAATCTTCTAATGTACTCATTGAAACGTCTTGCAAACTAAGTACCGTACCCATGAGTTTTATGTGATGATTTGAATGTACACATATTCGATTAGTAAAAAACGATGCACATTGAAATATTCCGTCAGTGACTGAGCGTATTTATCGATGGATGACTTCATTTCTACTTAAATCTCACAGGATTATTTCTAAAATGTGTTGATATGACACTAATTATGATATGTACGTTGGAATTGCATTATGGGTATTGTTCGCGCTCTTAGACATAAATGCTTGCTGCATTGCTGCAAAGTGACTGTGTGACACTTTCGTAATAAATAGTTCCAGACATCGTTTTCGGTTAAAGAAATGATATTTTTGATAAAGAAAAACAAAGCAGCTGTCGACTGGATAGACAAAACCTATTCTGTGAGAGGATTAATATCTTGTTTTTACTTAAGCATGGCTCAGTGCCCACAGGGATCCCAGCAAACAACAATCCCTTTCTGATACAAGTATGTATAGAACAATCAGACATGCTTGGTTTCTAGTTGTTGTTAAAGTTTATGAAACGCTAAAGTTACTGTACATACGTAGGTTACACGTGGCTCCCCACCGTCCATTCACGCATGCCGTGCAAGCTCCATCAGTCTGGGCACAGGTCATTTGCTGACAGCCATTGCTGCATTCTTAAACATGACGTTCGTGTCGTAATTTCGCTGAATGTAACTATTTGCATCATCAGATATATGGATGGACGTATGGAAGGATGGAAGGATGGATGGATAGATGGACGGATGGACGGATGGACGGATGGACGGATGGATGGAGGAGTGGATGGATGGAGGGATGGATGGATGAATGGATGGATGGAGAGATGGATGGATAGATGGATGAGTGGATGGGTGGGTGGTTGGATGGGTGGGTGGGTGGATGGGTGGATGGATGGGTGGGTGGATGGATGGATGGGTGAGTGGATGGATGGATGGATGGATGAGTGGGTGAATGGATGAATGGATGGATGGATGGATGAGTGGGTCGATGGATGGATGAATGGATGAGTGGGTGGATGGATGGATGGATGGATGGATGGATGGATGGATGGATGAATGGACATCGGTTGCTGACCATCCGCTGAATGCTTTAGACAGAGGGAATATCATCATCATGCATCTTTAATATCTGTCTGCAGCTTTGGACACACTCAACCATGAAACTCTGCTGCTGAGGCTTCAGAGAGACTTTCAAGTACCGAATGTGGCTCTCAAGTGGTTCAAGACTTATGTAATTGGCGTGATGCAGCAGGTGGTCACTGATGGCACACGATCAATGGCTCTCCCAGTGGCATCGAGAGTCCCCCCAGGACTCAGTTCTCAGTCCTGTGCTTTTTCTTCTCTACACATCTCCACTGACGAATAGGTGAAGAACATCATATTTACTACCATCTCTATGTAGATGACACACCATTGTTAGCCATGTCGAACCCTGATTCCCTCTCTAATGAAGCAAATAAGCTCAAAATTGAACTCAGTTGCAAAAACAATGAAAGCATGAATGGACGAAAACTCATTAAAGATGAATGATGATAAGACGGAAGTGATCGTCCTAGTTTTAAAGGTACGACTAAAAAACCAATTTCCATATTGACTCCATCCGTGTTGCCGGAGCCCAGATCAAAGTATCAAATTCCGTCAAGTATGGGTGTCCAAATACACAAGCATCAGACTAAGGGAGACCAAATAAATCACACCATGAAATTTGCTCACAGCCAATTGGACCAAACAATTCATATCTGTTCGAAGATTTTCCTTTGAAAATACAAAAGTGATGCTCGTCATCTACCTCGTCCACTCCCATCGAGACTGTTGCAACAGTCGTATTGTTAGAACTACAAACCATCTCACGCACAAACTACAATATATTCAGAACTTAAGCGCTAGGGATGTCAAATTATGTAATGAATTCAACAGGAATTGTCTACAGAGTGGGGATGGTGGTGAAAGATGAACAGTTAAGGGATAATACGGGGCTGGCTACATGGGAGGATCCTGGGTATGAGTTTCGAACCCCCATTGCTGACTTGAGGATTCATGTTTGTAGGAAAGAAAGTGGCTGCTGGTGTGGACCGTTGCACAGAGTAAAGAGAGGCAACATTTATCTAAACGTGGTTAGTTGTAGCTGTGTCTCCATGTCGGTGGCTTCAACACAGCTTTTTAGTGAAAAAAACAGGCGAGGATGGGGGACTGCGGTGGTAGTGGTGGTGTGGGGATGGGGGACTGCGGTGGTAGTGGTGGTGTGGGGATGGGGGACTGCGGTGGTAGTGGTGGTGTGGGGATGGGGACTGCGGTGGTAGTGGTGGTGTGGGGATGGGGGACTGCGGTGGTAGTGGTGGTGTGGGGATGGGGGACTGCGGTGGTAGTGGTGGTGTGGGATGGGGACTGCGGTGGTAGTGGTGGTGTGGGATGGGGGACTGCGGTGGTAGTGGTTGTGTGGGATGGAGGACTGCGGTGGTAGTGGTGGTGTGGGGATGGGGGACTGCGGTGGTAGTGGTTGTGTGGGATGGGGGACTGCGGTGGTAGTGGTGGTGTGGGGATGGGTGACTGCGGTGGTAGTGGTGGTGTGGGGATGGAGGACTGCGGTGGTAGTGGTGGTGTGGGATGGGGGACTGCGGTGGTAGTGGTGGTGTGGGGATGGGGGACTGCGGTGGTAGTGGTGGTGTGGGATGGGTGACTGCGGTGGTAGTGGTGGTGTGGGATGGGTGACTGCGGTGGTAGTGGTGGTGTGGGATGGGTGACTGCGGTGGTAGTGGTGGTGTGGGATGGGTGACTGCGGTGGTAGTGGTGGTGTGGGATGGGTGACTGCGGTGGTAGTGGTGGTGTGGGGATGGGTGACTGCGGTGGTAGTGGTGGTGTGGGATGGGTGACTGCGGTGGTAGTGGTGGTGTGGGATGGGTGACTGCGGTGGTAGTGGTGGTGTGGGATGGGTGACTGCGGTGGTAGTGGTGGTGTGGGATGGGTGACTGCGGTGGTAGTGGTGGTGTGGGATGGGTGACTGCGGTGGTAGTGGTGGTGTGGGATGGGTGACTGCGGTGGTAGTGGTGGTGTGGGATGGGTGACTGCGGTGGTAGTGGTGGTGTGGGATGGGTGACTGCGGTGGTAGTGGTGGTGTGGGATGGGTGACTGCGGTGGTAGTGGTGGTGTGGGATGGGTGACTGCGGTGGTAGTGGTGGTGTGGGATGGGTGACTGCGGTGGTAGTGCTGGTGTGGGGATGGGGGACTGCGGTGGTAGTGGTTGTGTGGGATGGGGGACTGCGGTGGTAGTGGTGGTGTGGGATGGGGACTGCGGTGGTAGTGGTGGTGTGGGATGGGGACTGCGGTGGTAGTGGTGGTGTATGGATGGGGGACTGCGGTGGTAGTGGTGGTGTGGGATGGGTGACTGCGGTGGTAGTGGTGGTGTGGGATGGGTGACTGCGGTGGTAGTGGTGGTGTGGGGATGGGGGACTGCGGTGGTAGTGGTGGTGTGGGATGGGTGACTGCGGTGGTAGTGGTGGTGTGGGATGTGTGACTGCGGTGGTAGTGGTGGTGTGGGATGGGTGACTGCGGTGGTAGTGGTGGTGTGGGATGGGGACTGCGGTGGTAGTGGTGGTGTGGGATGGGGGACTGCGGTGGTAGTGGTGGTGTGGGATGGGGGACTGCGGTGGTAGTGGTGGTGTGGGATGGGTGACTGCGGTGGTAGTGGTTGTGTGGGATGGGTGACTGCGGTGGTAGTGGTGGTGTGGGATGGGGACTGCGGTGGTAGTGGTGGTGTGGGATGGGGGACTGCGGTGGTAGTGGTGGTGTGGGATGGGGACTGCGGTGGTAGTGGTGGTGTGGGATGGGGACTGCGGTGGTAGTGGTGGTGTGGGATGGGGACTGCGGTGGTAGTGGTGGTGTGGGATGGGGACTGCGGTGGTAGTGGTGGTGTGGGATGGGGACTGCGGTGGTAGTGGTGGTGTGGGATGGGGACTGCGGTGGTAGTGGTGGTGTGGGGATGGGTGACTGCGGTGGTAGTGGTGGTGTGGGGATGGAGGACTGCGGTGGTAGTGGTGGTGTGGGATGGGGGACTGCGGTGGTAGTGGTGGTGTGGGGATGGAGGACTGCGGTGGTAGTGGTGGTGTGGGATGGGGACTGCGGTGGTAGTGGTGGTGTGGGATGGGGGACTGCGGTGGTAGTGGTTGTGTGGGATGGGTGACTGCGGTGGTAGTGGTTGTGTGGGATGGGTGACTGCGGTGGTAGTGGTGGTGTGGGGATGGAGGACTGTGGTGGTAGTGGTGGTGTGGGGATGGGGAACTGCGGTGGTAGTGGTTGTGTGGGATGGGGGACTGCGGTGGTAGTGGTTGTGTGGGATGGGGGACTGCGGTGGTAGTGGTGGTGTGGGGATGGGGGACTGCGGTGGTAGTGGTTGTGTGGGATGGGGGACTGCGGTGGTAGTGGTGGTGTGGGATGGGGGACTGCGGTGGTAGTGGTGGTGTGGGGATGGGGGACTGCGGTGGTAGTGGTGGTGTGGGATGGGGGACTGCGGTGGTAGTGGTGGTGTGGGATGGGGGACTGCGGTGGTAGTGGTGGTGTGGGGATGGAGGATTGCGGTGGTAGTGGTGGTGTGGGGATGGAGGATTGCGGTGGTAGTGGTGGTGTGGGATGGGGGACTGCGGTGGTAGTGGTGGTGTGGGATGGGGGACTGCGGTGGTAGTGGTGGTGTGGGGATGGGGACTGCGGTGGTAGTGGTGGTGTGGGATGGGTGACTGCGGTGGTAGTGGTTGTGTGGGATGGGGGACTGCGGTGGTAGTGGTGGTGTGGGGATGGTGAACTGCGGTGGTAGTGGTGGTGAGGGATGGGTGACTGCTGTGGTAGTGGTGGTGTGGGGATGGAGGACTGCGGTGGTAGTGGTGGTGTGGGATGGGTGACAGCGGTGGTAGTGGTGGTGTGGGGATGGGAGATAAGGAACTGTTCTGAGAGGTCACATGCCCCGATCGCTTGACCGGCCAAATATTAGCAGTCTCATCACTTACCCCACCATAGTCACCCACATCTCGCCCTCTCTGATAGTGTCAGTATGTGTTGTAACTGTTGCTCTACAGCAGTTTCATCCCTTAAACAATCGAGCTTCAGTATTCTGAACTTTTAAAATGTCATTTTGAGTCCACAACTGTTTCATGGTAACAGCTTCCACAGACAGACCCACAGGCAGACAACGCACAGATACATACAAATGGTAAATTTACTCACATGAATGTAAGAGTACTAGAGCTCATTTGTCGATTCATTGAAAGAAGAACTATCTGTCACTCATGGATTATACTTCGAAAGATACATACACCAAATGTTCCTTAACTATTTGCTGGAGAGAGGAAAAAATCGAATGGGACTAAGTTGGACAATATTTAATTTGACCACCTTTCCAAACGATTTTTTAAATATGAGCAAGTTAAAACGTTTTACAAGCAAAGTATCGACCCTAAAGTTATAAACATTGCACATGATGTTTTGAATATGTATACTCTGCAGAACAGGAAGGGACGCTGTACGTACGTTGGTCACACATAGCTGTGTAATAATAAACAGGTGTAGCTCTCTACAGAGATATATGATACGCATGTGATACTATAAACCTCACTGTGGCTCGAACGAACCATAATTTGATCTGAATAATGTAGCAATTTGAATGACCTATTGATGTAATCTGTATATAGCTTTGATACATTCATGCCGATCTTTGGTTATGATTTCTTGCGTGCCAGTATTTCTTAGAAAAAGCGGTTTGCTTGCAGACCCAATAAATCAATGACCAACAACGGGTTCCATACATTTAACGATCAATCTTCCACTCACGTATCTTGACCAGTCAATCCGGATGCAGCATCAGCCACAACAGCAACGTGTACATCCGACTTCAAGGTACATGATCATCCACGTCATTGACACGTGCTGTAAGTCCCAAAATCACTTACGCCAAGTCAAAACATCGGTGAAGCAGGCGTCATCATCGCCCAATTAGAGTACAACTTTATCCCTCCAGGTTTACTGGAGGTCCTCACAGCTTTATCTGTCTGTTTGTCTGTGTGTGTGTGTGTGTGTGTGTGTGTGTGTGTGTGTGTGTGTGTGTGTGTGTGTGTGTGTGTGTGTGTATGTCTGTCTGTCAGTCCCGACTTAACGGCTGATATCTCAAAACTACTGGACGGATTTCCTTGACATTTTGCACACTTACTGGAAGTTAGGTCCGATTGAATGTATCAAATTTTCAGAATCGAGGTTTGAAAAGAAAGTGACTTTTTGTACGTTTTGGTGTTGCAAAGAAGGCAAGGGACGGAACTCTGTCCCGACTCAAGGGAAGTTTTGGCATGTGTGACGTGATCATTTGACGTCGAATAACGTGACGTAATTTCGAGGAGATTGGACATTGGTCAAGAAGAAAGAAGGATTTTTTATCCCTCCAATACCAAAACCTGGAGGTTTAGCGCCAGCGGTTTTTATTGTTAGAAACACGGCAGAAGGTTAAAAATACATTGTTTCTTAGATTTCCAACAACGGACATTAAGAGCTTTTATACTTCACCTTGCATGCAGTTCTGAACGAGCTGAAAGGGTTGTATGACCTTTATATTGATGAAAAGTAAATTACACATAACATTGATGGGATCATCGGGAAATCGTTCAATTGGCTGTTAGAATACGAGAGTTTCACTGTTTCACTGTTATAAGGGACGTGTTGCTGTTTCCGTCACTGGCATATCTTCTACAAAGTCTATCGTTCAACATGACCAATCTTTACATTGCCATGAAGACGTCAATTTAAAAGTTTACGCATACTTTAAACTATAACGGTTTTCCTTGCATTTTGTCTGAACATCAATACGGTTCTGCATTTAATGTGGCCATTAAGCAGATTGGAACAAATCAATTGCGAGCAGTGACTTATCGCAGGTAGTGAATATGTTTCAGAGCAAGTAAAACTACAATCTATTCGATGACAATGGATGGCATACATTCTGAAAACCCTTCACACCCTCGTGAGTAAATTATTGCACTGATATTTGGTACCCTTTTTAAAGAGATCTTTAGTGTTTGAGTGTAACGCACACATGTTTGCAGTGGAGCCTGGAAGATTCCACCGTACAAGCAGCGCCAGAAACATACCAGGAACCTACTTGGCATGACATATTTAGGGGTTGAGACCAATACTACGTGAATATCTCTACATGAGCGTGTACGAGAAAAGGGCGCAACCTCATATGAGAGAGTAATAAAAACAAGAGGAGAGAGAAGAAAAGGTGTTGTGACTACATGTATACTCTGAGGTGAAATGGAATGTCGTAGTTCTCGTGAGTGTGCGGTGATCATTGTGCAGTTGGTGCTTGTTCCAGGGCATGTCCGATCTTTTCTAGGCACAAGTCATCTACTGACAGTTACTGCTGCATTCTGAAACATGGCGTAAATTCCGCATGTCACGTTGAATTAGAGTTAATGATTAACAGCGAGTGGAACTCTTAAGTTTGAGCAAATCCGTGGTTGAATAAGTTAATGACGATGTTTAGACGCCATTGACAATGATTAGGTCAGTGGAAGGAAGAAACGATAATCAGACGTATAATATGAGGCTTAATGAGACACACTGCCGTTCTCTCATTGTTCAACATTAGACCTTCTTGCCGAGTGAACTGATCTAGCTTCCCAAATGTTACTCCATCATCACGTCTACTGATGTCGGTGTGACCATGTCTGCCGAGGATTGTTTCCTGTTATTATTTGCTTCTCACTGTTTCTGTCAAGGCTGCATTGTAGACTGTCTGTCTTTAGAATCTCAAGCCACCTAAGAACCAGTCTGAGTCTCCACAGTGCCGCTCTAACGGTAGCGTCACACTTCACTGCGTGTCCGCTATCATGTTGAAGCTCTCGTTGTCGTCGTTGTTGATATCATCGTCGTTATTGTTGCTGTCAATGATGGTGATGAAGGTGATGAGAATGATGTATTTTAAAAGGGGATATCAAACTGCGTGTTGGTGCAGAAATGTGTCATCCTGCGACGCGTACTAAATTGCAAACTGCCCTTTGTTGTATTTGACTCATGTAGCATTTCTGCAGAAACGTTCATGCTCATTTGGATGGTGAAAACCGTTTTTGGAGTACATTATGTGATGCAATTGTATGCGCAGTACTTTGAAATTCACTATTTTCGGGGGAAAACAACGTGAAAGCTAGGTCAACCTTGGACATTGTGGTCTCCTTATTGTATTGACGTACCACTTTAATTAGAGCTTAACTTAGACCAGTTTGATAAGCTGCATATCGACCTGAACTTGAAGATTGTGAATTATGACTACAGATCAGTTCTCTACAAAAATCTCGAAATCGACAACCTATCCACCAAAATACGTTGTGGCTCGATTTTGTCTAATGTACATTGCGACACTCTTTGTGGTGGAGAGTCAGATATGTGTTTCTGTTGGAAGAACTCACCTGTACCACACTTGGTCCCAGTCCATCCCGGGTCACATCCGCCAGGACAGGCTCCGTGTGTCTTGTCACAGACAGCTCCATTCAGGCAGTGGCCGCAAGGAGTGCACGTAGACCCGTATGTGTTGGCAGCGCATTCTATAGATAAGACAGAATCGCTTCTTGTTGATTTATATCACTCAAAGCCAAATGAAAACATAATAAAGGGAAAGTCTTTCATTTAACAAAAACATATTTAATGGTAAAGGTAAATATAAAGATGCTCTTTATATATTGTGACTTTTAAACTCATTGATGGATGCTCACCCCGCACGTATTTGCCCCCTGGTCATCGGGCTACCTTTCTGTATCACTCCAACACCATCTCAACTCCCTATGGAGCATGCAACCAGGCTGCGGATGAACGCGCCAAAGTTATATCTCACAATCGTCCAACTCAGCCCTCACAGGTACCCGTTTTACTCCTGGGTGGGGAGAAGCAGTGTAAGTAAAGCACCTTGCTCAAGGATACAGTTGGAGAATTCGCGCAGCTTCGAACACCGTACCCGCTGGCCGCAAGCGACTGCAGGTCAAGCGCGCTAACCCCTCGGCCACGGAGCCCCACATGTATACATAAGAACACTACTGTTGCACCGCTGGGTTTCCACAACAAAACAACAACAAAAACAAACACGACCAATATATGCTGTCAAATTGTGCATACACCATTCCTACCAATGCGCACTGCTCTGAACCTGGACTGGTTGGGGATATGAACATTCCCGCCGCACCTCACGTGATCCGTCAACGGCGAATCACAAGGGAAAGTGCTGCTTGATTTGCTCTTGCACTAAACAGATTGCTCCTGCTCTAAACAGATTGCTCTTGCTCTAAACAGATTGCTCTTGCTCTAAACAGATTGCTCGTGCTCTAAACAGATTGATCTTGCTCTAAACAGATTGCTCTTGCTCTAAACATATTGCTCCTGCTCTAAACAGATTGCTCTTGCTCAAAATATATCGCTCCTGCTCTAAACAGATTGCTCTTGCTCTAAATATATTGCTCTTGATCTAAACATATTGCTCCTGCTCTAAACATATTGCTCCTGCTCTAAACAGATTGCTCCTGCTCTAAACAGATTGCTCCTGCTCTAAACAGATTGCTCTTGCTCTAAACAGATTGCTCCTGCTCTAAACAGATTGCTCTTGCTCTAAACAGATTGCTCTTGCTCTAAACAGATTGCTCGTGCTCTAAACAGATCGCTCCTGCTCTAAACAGATTGCTCTTGCTCTACACATATTGTTCTTGCTCTACACATATTGCTCCTGCTCTATACATATTGTTTCTGCTCTAAATAGCTTGCTCCTGCTTTAAACAGATTGCTCTTGCTCTAAACAGATTGCTCTTGCTCTAAACAGATTGCTCCTGCTCTAAACATATTGCTCCTGCTCTAAACAGATTGCTCTTGCTCTAAACAGATTGCTCCTGCTCTAAACAGATTGCTCTTGCTCTAAACAGATTGCTCTTGCTCTAAACAGATTTCTCTTGCTCTAAACAGATTGTTCCTGCTCTAAATAGATTGCTCCTGCTCTAAACAGATTGTTCTTGCTCTAAATACATTGCTCTTGCTGTAAACGTATTGTTCCTGCTCTAAACAGATTGCCCCTGCTCTAAACAACTCTGGTGATATTCGTGACCAAACAAAGGTTATTAGGCAATACAACTGTGCCCATGCAATCGTCGTTTTAATTTCTGCACATTCCATACAACCTACCACCACTATCACAAACTGCTAACAATGAACGTGAGTTGTGACAGCAAGTCCGACATTCATTCGTAAACTACTGGATGGCTAGAAAGGGCCGTTTGATTCGAGCGTTTGCTCATTTGGAGGCAGTCGAGCTTGGGTGGCGTGTCTCTCAAAGCTTCGGGCGTGGAGAGCGTACTTATGGTGACCTCGTGATTTTCGGACATGGTCGGCAAGCTTTGGAGTGGATCTTTCTGCAGGCCGCGCGTACGCTCACCACGCTCAAAGCCCTGCGTCTCGCCAGCCAAGCTTGACTGACTCCACCTGAGAGAGCAAACACTCGTACCAAAAGGCTCCTCTCAGGGCCATCCAGCATAAACTGATTGCTCAGTCCGTTCCGGCAGCCCCCTTCCCACCCCCAGCCCCTTTTTAAAGTACAACCTACCGTCGCCACAAGACTACCACATTCTACTACAACCTTCATGACAACTAACACCAATGCCATCTGCCTCCATCACTATCATCACTACCAATGTTATACCAAAACGCCAACAGGTAAAAAGAGAAGATACCAAATATAAATGTTACAATAAATTTGCTGTCAACATATGATGAAACGACCTCATCAACAACAACACAGCACATCAATTGCTGTTTTCTTTGATATGTAGAAATGGCTATCTGGAATTCCGCATCCCGTGGAGATCGGTTTCCAGAATACATCACGCTTAATGTATTGCTTTGAGCCTCTTTACTGTAAAATGTATTGTCCCAAAATACATTGGGAAAACCACACGCATGTGAGGACCTGCATGTAAACACGAACTATGTTAGACAAGCGTCGCACCTGATACATATTTGCACATGTATCCTCTTGTCCGAAAATGCTGAATGAATTGCCAAGAATGGCAGCTTCTTTACACCTTTGACTAGTGAAACTGTTCTGGCCTTCCAAACACATACGACAAGTTAGGATGCTCCAGCCATGTGTCTTGTGTCGTCACCACGTGGTGCGTCATGCCATGGTTACAGTGGACGGCCGCATTTCAATATGAAACACAAAGGTTTCTTGT
>JAWQFJ010008650.1:0-45764 GCA_034096865.1 Theodoxus fluviatilis | reverse complement strand
GGAAATTGAATGCGGCGACTCGAGAACCGGAAGTTGTCTTGCGTAGTATGCGCTGACTAGTCGAACACGTAAGGGCTATTTTTTGTTCAGTGTTGGTTTAGCGCAGTGGGATTTATTTCAGGCTGCCTGGCTGACAAGAGTACAGTGCTGTACTTGGGGGGGGGGGGGGGGGGGGGGGGGGGGCCGGCCTGGCAGTGTGTGTTGGGGGGAGGGGGGGGGTACCTTTTTTCTCATCGGATTTCACCATGAATCAGAATATAATTTGTTAGAGACACACACAAAAAATATTTATTAAAAAAAAAAAAACTCAAACCAAGGTACATGCTTTTTCTAGGGGGGGGGGTTCCGGAACCCCTGGAACCCCCCTGGGTCCGCCCTGCTTACTCCATTTCCAGGGAGGCATTCATCGAACCACTCCAGCGTCGCTTACGAACACCTTCATCTTCCTTCTCCTTCGCTCTTCCACCTGACCCTGCTATCGGCAACTAGGAGACTGGCCCTCGAAGGCAGGAGCCACACCTCTGCCAGCTCTCGGCCCGCCCTGGCCTCACCTGGATAGCTATCAACTCTGGGCCTTGGGGATTTATGGCGCCTGTGAAAAACCTGTGCTGTGAGGCTGGGACACTCTCAGCCTTATCTCGGACTGCGGGGGGGGGGGGGGGGAGGCGACCACGAGAGAACTCTGGAAAAGCGCAAGAGCGTTGGAGAGGCAGACGGAAGGAGAGAGGAAGAGGGAAAGAAAGAGAGGAAGAAGAGATCAATTTGTTATCTGCGCTTACGGCTCTTGGGTTCCTGGCTGCAGGAAGACTAGAGCGGCCATTTTGTTCCGTCTGTGGCGCCTGGGAATACCTCAAAGTGCTGGCGCAGCTGTAAATGTCTCTGTGGGTGTGGAAGCTGTTGCTTTGACTCTCTGGGTTCTAATCAATGCTTTTACATTGTTGGTACTTGTCGTTTCCCTTGCGTTGCATTAATTTTCCCACCAAGAACACTCTGTTCGAATTGCACGTTTATGCTTTTCTTTTGCTCCTGACTGATCTTGCATGAAGTCTTTGTACTCCCCTCTGTCAAAGCTAAGTGTGAACTGTTTTCTGAATAAGCATTACATTAAAAAGTTGTTTTCATCTTGTAAAAAACAGAATATTCATCCTTTAAGTGACTTTCTTCGTCAGAGTTACTTCATAATTTTATCGCATCCGACACAGCAGCGTCAGATTAGCTCTTGGGGGGGGGGGGGGGAATGATGTCACCTTTCTTTTGGGTTCCTCTGCGTTTTCAATGGTCTTGTGATTTAGTCTGACTGAATTTACCAAGACTTGTTTCCAATTTGGTGTGGCAAATTCCACATGTTCCCCTCTATTTGCACGTTTGTCTCTTCTTGGAGTTTTTTTTCTTTCATTTTTACATTAACAGAACATAATATAATTGGATGACTGAAAACAAATCTGCGGACATGATTAGCATTAACATTCTGTTTACGGGAGTTTAAAAAAAAACTTCACTCAATAACTGTGTATAAATTTCTCAGTTTTTCTCCCTCATCATCGATTACCAGGAGGAAGAAAAAACTTCCACAGCTGTAAACTGTTCTTAAAAAAAGAAGTATCAGCTTTGAGACAGCAGCGCAACATATTCTGAGTCATGACATCTGAACTGGAGTGACATCCCTCGCACCAGCTTCGAGCAAGTGCCAATCTGGAAAAAGCCGGTCTGGATGACTATCGTCGTCTGCAGGTGACAGGGGATCAACTTCCGGACGACAGAGCCACCCGGAATGCACTCTTGCGCATGCGCGGAGCTATAGGTCTCCATCAGGGGTTGGAGGGAAGCTTGAGGCTGTCCAGAAATCATAAGCGGCGCATTAGTGTTATCAACGCCAGGGAAGCGCTCCGCAGCCTCGGAATCACTCCCCTCTCTTACCTCGTGAATATTCATGGCCACGCGCGGCCTCCGGCGCGTAGGAAAACAGACGGTATCGGGGCCGTGGCGGCGGCAGAGCTGTCAGGCGTCCCCCCTTGTCCCCCCTTGCAGAAACAAAGACCTGTCTCCTCATTCCCGCCATTCCACGCCATCCCCTGCCCCTCGGATTAGGGACGTTCCCCACCGTCTCTTACCCCCACCCCAACTACCACCACCATAGCCCTCTCCCCGGCCAGACTCGGAATTCCCGTTCCCTTCTTTGTATCTACTACCCTTCAGCTGCAGGGTTGTGTTCTGGGTGTTTTACACAGTACCTAGCGATGAACGATCGAATGAACAAATGTAGTATTCTATGTACAGGATGATGACAGATAACACTGCCTGAAAGAGCCTGTATTTCAGAGTGTTTCTGTGCAGATTCAGAGTCGTGAAAAAAGGAAGGAAGCAATTGAAATTCGGCTGCAGAGGCGACGACGGATGACTGTTGCCACGGGTTTCCTGTGGAACGCAGCTCCATCGGGAGACCTGGCACAACCCGGCACAACACTCCGCTGTCGCTTTTGTACATGGAGGCGGCAGTCAAGATGGAGGCAGTCAAGAGCGTTAGCGTGAAATAAAACGTATCAGCAGTCCCATCGCCATCCTCGGCAAAGTGTTCCCTCTAGTGAGGGTCCAACTCATCAACTCGCGTCATCACCCCCTCTTTCACCCTTCCTTCCCCCCGTTCTCTCTGTAACCGCCTCCGCCATCTCCACCCCACCCCACCCCACCCCCACCTTCCCACCCCACTTCCTCCCTCGCTCCCCGAAATCTCTGTCATCAGTATTATTTTCTAATTTCCTGACAACATTTGTCTGTTCAGTGACTCCCCATTCCTAGCCCCCTTGCCTTCATCTCCTTCTGTCTTTGTCTCTGTTCGTCTGTGTGACTATATGAATGCGTGTCTGTCTGTCTGTCTGTCTCTTTGTCTGTCTGTCTGTCTGTCTGTCTGTCTGTCTGTCTGTCTGTCTGTCTGTCTGTCTGTGTGTCTGTGTGTCTGTCTGTCCGTCCGTCCGTCCGTCCGTTCGTCCGTCCGTCCGTCCGTCTGTGTGTCTGTCTGTCTGTTCGTCGGTGTGTCTGCATGCCTGTCTGATTCTGTCTGAGTGAGTCTGCCTGCCTGCCTGCCTGCCTGCCTGTCTGTCTGTCTGTCTGTCTATCTGTCTCTCTGATCCTGTCTGTCTGAGTCTGTCTGTCTGTCTGTCTCTCTGTCTGTCTCTCTCTCTCTCTCTCTCTCTCTCTCTCTCAGGCTTCCCAATGTAACATGCCGGTGGCCTAAACATTAAACTTGTTTAGTTCTGTTCAGTTCTCTCTCTCTCTCTCTCTCTCTCTCTCTCTCTCTCTCTCTCTCTCTCTCTCTCTCTCCCGCCCAATTCCACCCCCCTCCACCTCCATCTCATCTTTTCACATCATTGCACCTCCTCCTCTCTTTCCTATTCTCTTTCCCACTTGTCTTTTATCCTTTGCCAACTGTTCACTCTCTCTTTCAGATTATCTTTTTTAACACCTTACTCCTCCTCTCATTTTCTCTTTCATCCCTCTCCTATCCCTCACCCTTCACATCCCCCTCCTCTCCCCCCCCCCTTTCCCATTCCCATCCTCTGGCCCACATTGCCCTGTTTCACCCCCATGGTACCCCTTTTTCACCTCTTTACTACCCCCTGCTACCATGCTGCCGATTGGAAGCAGGGGCGTCAATATTGACAGTGTCCGGAGTCCGTGAAGGGAGGTCCCTCGGGATCGGCTGTTTCCCGAGCTCTCCCCCTCCAAAAAAAGTTTCATGCTCAGTGTGGACCTGGTTAGAGGCAGGGTGTGGACAATGGCAGGAGCCATTCATGATATGTATGGTGACGCATAACTGACGGCTTTTTCATCTCTAGGGCAAACTCGAACAGCACGTCGGTTTTTTCTCCCCTGGCATTGCACAGGCACGATTATGACAGAAGGAAAATTAGACGACACGCACTGAATCTTGTCTGCACATGAGGCAAAGATGCATAGTGTGGTTATTCATGTGTAATGTATTTGTGATGTGAAGTCATAGATGTGGCATGTCATGTGCAGTTTATACTCATAAGTGTTGACATTTGGAGATAACATCTGTCGTATCTCTTCATTAAAAGAATTTTGACTGTTCCATTCTCCAAGTTTAGTTCTTCTGCAGAGCCTCTCTACCAACGCTTTATCTTCCACCCTTTGCGGTTGATGACGCTCACCAAAGTCATAACGGCAGAAAGTGAAGCGCCCAACATTTCTCTCGTCTGATTATGTTATTCAGTACTACACTTTTACAAGATAACTGTTCAGACAGTCAATTTCTCAGGGTATTCATTGCTGCTGTCAATGCTTTTATTTTTACATCATTTGATAATGTTACACTTTAAGAGGCGCACTATTTCGAACCACTGCGATCTTTTGTACTGAAATTTTTTTAATTTGGTTGAAATGGGAATAGGTCGAGTGAGTCAACGATGTGTTATAGGTAGGCAATTTTGGTTTCCTCTTACAAAAGTATTCTTGAATAGTTATGACTTTACCTTTGACAGACTCGTTTATTTATGCGTGTCTGAGCCACTGCGCCTTTTGCCCTTAACGATGAAGGAGAAACCTCTTACGGACCAAGAATGAAGTGAACCTGTGTGCGCGCGCGCGCGTGTGTGTGTGTGTGTGTGTGTGTGTGTGTGTGTGAGAGAGAGAGAGAGAGAGAGAGAGAGAGAGAGAGAGAGGGAGAGAGAGAGAGAGAGAGAGAGAGGGGGGGGGTGGAGAGAGAGAGAGAGAGAGAGAGAGAGAGAGAGAGAGAGAGAGAGAGAGAGAGAGAGAGAGAGAGAGAGAGAGAGAGTGAGAGAGAATCAAGGCACCTGTATGCTCGAGCAACTCCGCATGGCACCTGGGGCTACGTCAGTATATACAAGGATGTGGCGTTTGAGACTGTTCTGCAATAAAACTCTTCATCCTCTCAACAAGGTCTTATCGCCTTCTTAAACAAGCTACATCAAGTCAACTCCAAGAAGTCCAGGAGACCATTGACCATCACCACAAATGACAACAACAACAATACACAACAACAAACGTCTTCTTCCTGTATTTCCACAAGTAATACTGCTGCATTTTCAGCTTGCAACACAAGTGGACATATGCGCTTTTAAGTTGTAAATCTGGTGGAGATGGAATGGTGAGAGTGAGTTTTGCAGTCGTTCCGCGCCACCTTCTGTTTGCTGCCGCAGTGTAAATCCGCCTTATCGACAGTGTGCTTCATGGTGGACCATTTGATTGGCACCAACACTCTCTCTCTCCCTCGGGCAATCCTACTGTGCTACGCGACAAAGTGACTGAGTAGGTTATATGGGAACTGCATACTGTTGCGGTCTCTTCCAACCGAAGATTGTAGCCGGATGACAGTTGAAAGCTTTTTAAGTGGATTCATGTGGTTGCGTTATTTTGTCATGCACTTGCTATATATTCACTTTCTGAGAGAGACATCACCTAGATATTTAGAATTAGCTTTCCCAGGTTTTAAACCAGCTTTATTTGAGTGTCTGCTTCCAAAATGACTGAGACAGGGGGAAAGTGAGAAAGTATAGACGTCGATGCAACAACGACGCGACTCTTTAGATAGAGGCTACTTGCACCCAAGGGTTGCTGAAAATAGCAACCTTGGAGTGACTTAATGGTGTTCCTTCCGGCCTGATTCTGATGCTATCATTTCCATCTAATGGGCGGGTAAACCCGACCTCCAACCCCGACTCTGCACTCTCCCTCTCCCCCTCATTGGGAAATGTGGCGCCATCTCGCAGGAACTGTCAATCTCGAGTCTAATATCCAGGTGGCGCGCTAAAAGCGCGCGAAATGTTAACAAAGATCCATCTGGCGCGCAAATTGAGTCGAGGTGAATGCAGCCATCCACACCTCTGAAAAAAGGGTCACCCCTAGCTATCGCAGCGACTCCGCGCGGGTTCCTTGGAAACCTTTCGCTGGTCACCGAGCAGGAGCGGCCGGCAGAGAGATCGGCTGCGCTAAGGGGCCGCTGACACTTGCTCTTTGTAAAAAGCCGCATCCTGCATCAAGAATCCGAAGTGGGGAAATAAAATAAAAACACGGCTTGCTCCACACTAACATGCCCACCACGGGGACAGAGGGAGTCCGGCTCATTACAGCAATACATCCCGACAGCCCCACTTCCGCTCCTCGCGAGATCTCTCGTGGACTGCGTGCGGCCCGTTTGTCTCCACCGGAAGTGGGGTCGGAAGCGAGGCTGGGGGATGACAAGCGGAGAGAGAGAGAGAGAGTGTTTCGGGCAAGGAGGGTCGGCAGGCCGAGTCAAAAGGGGCCTCCACTATGCTCTTTCGCCAGACTCATCTTCTGCACGCTCCAAGTAGGCGAAGACGCGGGTGATACATTGCTCTCCCCTTTTCCGGAAGGTTCTTCTCGATCCAGAGGCAAAATTGTGAGCAGAGTTGCTTCCCACCGCGACAAAATGTCAGATGACCAACAGATGCATTTTGTATTCATAACGCAACGGCGCCTTCACAGGTTTCAACTTGCAGTGTGATCGAACGCTTCCCTGGCAACAGAGAAAATGATTAACACCTTGAACAGCTCACAGGGGTTACCTGTCACGCACTTGGCATTTCAAAAGGTTAGAAAAAACATTACGTTGAAATTTAAATAGCCTCTTCTCTAAAATATGTAGGGAATAGATGAGGAGGGATTTTTTTTAATATATCAATTGAAAGCAATCTAAGGATGAAAAGAGAAACAACTGTTTGTGTGCATATACGTTCTTGCTAAATACAGTATTAAAAACTAAACTTTCTACAAATGCACAAAAATTTAAGGAACTGCAATTTATGCAATAACGCAACTTTTTACTAACAAGACTATGCGGGACAATTTCTTGTGAAGAGAAGATGAATGGAGCTTTATAGCCTTGCAGCCTTTGTAGGCTATGTAAGGCCAATGATCACGATAAAATCACTAGATCTGGTTGGAATAAGAACAAATAATGATTTCCCAACGGAGACGCGATGGGTCAAATCTTACCCTCAATCTACGGTTGTGTTTGTGCAAAGAAACATCAATATTTTTAATATATCGTAGCAATGTTGGAGTGCCATAACATGCGCTAGCATTCATGCTGTCAGCACACCTTACTCCACGGAGATGAAACTGAATGCAGACACCTCTGTTTTTTGATTGTGGGTGATGGAGCTCTGCAAAATTCCCCCCAAAGCATCTCGTCTACGGGCGAAAAAGATTAACTTAATAGGGTTTTGTCTAAGATGATCATTTACAAAACAATTTTTCGTCTCCGATTTTTGTTGTTGCATGTTTCTCTCATACCATATGCTGGTTATGCACGTGTGTGTTATTGGACTGTGCGGACATTTTTTTTTAAGTAAAAAGGTATTCTTCATTGTGCGGAGAGGCTACTCAACTTTTTCTAGGTGTCACAGGCAGTGAATAAAGTGCTTCTCTTCCCTTGGATGTTTGTCGTAGTAGTGATAAAAATTGTTGTAGGAGTGCAAGAGCAGATGTGTCTTCTGTCTCTTTTTTATGTAGCTTATATACAGATGAAATTCGGTTGCGGTGATTAATCATATTTGCTTGTTTCGAAGTTCGAAATGTTCTTTTTCTCGTTGACTTCCTCTGCTTTTTCTAAATGACTTTCCCATGTATTTCTCTGAATTCTTGACTTTTCTGACTACAAGGACGACAAACTACTTCTACTCGACCTAGACGTGTTTTTTATGATTGATAGGAAGGTTTATACTATCATACGATTCCGTCTGGAAGTCAGTGAGTTATTCACACACGTGAGATGATACAAACTTGAGACTATTGATCATGAGTTTATCTGCCCACTAAGCCAAAAAAGTTATGACGATTAGAATCACTTCTTGATGGAACGTCCAGCCCTAAATAATATTGGGCAAAAATACCTCTGGAGTTTATGTAGACATGACCAGCTTTTAGTGTGTGTGGTTGTGGTTTTTTTTGGGGGGGTTGTTTTGTTTTGTTTTCTTTTCTTTAATGAGTCATTATAGTCTCCGGTTGAAACTGTTATGAGAAGTGTATGTAGGTACCTGTACAAGACATTTAAAAGATTTAACGAGTCAGTGAGACTAGGACCAGGAGAATCCATGAATGTAATGTAATGCAATGTAATGCAATGTAATATAATGTAATGTAATGTAATGTAATGTAATGTAATGCAATGCAATGTAATGTAATGTAATGTAATGTAATGTAATGTAATGTAATGTAATGTAATGTAATGTAATGTAATGTAATGTAATGTAATGTAATGTAATGTAATGTAATGTAATGTAATGTAACGTAATGTAATGTAATGTAATGTAATGTAATGTAATGTAATGTAATGTAACGTAACGTAACGTAACGTAATGTAATGTAATGCAATGCAATGCAATGTAATGTAATGTAATGTAATGTAACGCAATGCAATGCAATGTAATCTAATGTAATGTAATGCAATGCAATGTAATGTAATGTAATGTAATGCAATGTAATGCAATGCAATGTAATGCAATGTAATGTAATGTAATGTAATGTAATGCAATGTAATGCAATGCAATGCAATGCAATGTAATGTAACATCTCTCTTGGTAGTCTGCCGGGGTCGAGAAAGACAAAACTGTTGCACAGTCATCTTCTTTGGTAGCCACTCATGTGGCTTCAGAGACCGAAGTCCGTAGAGCAGAGGCATGTTGCAGATGGGGCATGGAACGCCAGTTGTCAGAGCAGGGGCAGGGACAGAGGCAGCCTGCATCCTCGCTCTCTTGCAGCGGCAAGGCGATGACGGCTGTCTGCCTCAAGGTTTGTGGTGGCAGCTTTCGCTAGGGCACTTCAGGCAGTCAGGCAGTCCTGATAGAGGCAACAGCCTCAAGCTCGTGAGGTCGAACATATGCCCACTTGAGGTTTACCTTGATTCCATATATACATGTATGTAGTGTAGTGTAGTGTAGTGTAGCATAGCGTAGCGTAGCGTAGCGTAGCGTAGTGTAGTGTAGTGTAGTGTAGTGTAGTGTAGCGTAATGTAGTGTAATGACATGTAATTTAATGTAATGTAATGCGATGTTGTGTTGTGTTGTGTCGTGTCATGTCGTGTCGTGTTGTGTTGTGTTATGTTATGTTATGTTATGTCATGTTATGTTATGTTGTGTTATTTTATGTTATGCTATTATATGTTATGTTATTATATGCTAATTTATGGTTTTTATATGTTATGTTATGTTATGTTATTATATGTTATGTTATGTTATGTTATGGTATGTTATTATATGTTATTATATGTTGTGTTATGTTATGTTATGTTATGTTATGTTATGTTATGTTATGTTATGTTATGTTATGTTATGTTATGTTATGTTATGTTATGTTATGTTATGTTATGTTATGTTATGCTGTGTTACGTTACGTTATGCTACACCATGCCATGCCATGCCATGCCATGCCATCGTCATCATGGACTAGAGGTTTCGTTGCCTTCTTCCAGTAACTCGACCACGAGCGGCACTTTGCTACCGGGTGGCATCTTGTAGGGGTGGCATCCTCTCCCCCTTGCCAGGCTGGACGATCTACACCTCGTCCGCCATATCCAGAGAACTGTGTAATGTAATGTCATGCAATGTGTAGAGTTAAACAGTGGAAATATTTTTGCTTGTCTTGTGTGTATCCCTTGTAAAGGACCAGAGTCCTAACAATAAAAGTTTTATATCATACTTACAAATGTATATTGTTGCGTCACGAGCCGAACCATCCCAGTCGATCCGTGCTCCTTAAGTGCACTCAGAAAATAACAGCAAGCACAAGCAGTTCGCTAATGAAGCAGCCTGTAGCAAACCTTGGTCGTAGGAAACTCTGCTTCAGATATCGGGGGCAGGGGGTGGCGTGGGGGTGGGGGTGGGGGGTGGGGGACTGAGGGCGCGATCGAGGCAGTGGGGTGTGGAAAAAAGCCAGAGGAGAGTCTCTCTTACAGAAGCCAACGTCGTCATGGAGAATCAATGGAGACTCTGCAGGGAGGATCTGTGCACAGCGAGGAAGGGACGCAGCTGTTTCCAGGAGCGTCTCGCTATATCCGGCCCCTCCGTCAACACCCTCGGGAGTTGGAACTATCCAAAACACTCCTCGCTTTGATTTGGAGACAAAGAAGTGAGGAGCTTTTTTCTTCTCTCTTTTTATTGTGTTAAGAAAGTGTTGGAGGTCAATGGTTTCCTGGGTTGCGTGGTGGTTTTATGTGGCGTTTGTAACTTGCAGGCGAACGAACATTGTTTTTAAAAAATAGTTGGCGATATCAGCTGCGAGTGCACATGAGTTTCATAGGAGCTGTTTTCTTTTGGTGTGGAATTTCGGTCTGTGTTTTTGAAAATGACAGCTGTACAGATGAGCGATGTAATGAAATAAAAGGTCCTCCACAAACTATGACATTCTTACATGTATACATGTATCCAAAAAGTGCGTCACGTTTTAATGTGTTGGGTTTCCAACAGGGATTTGACTGTTGTGTTATTTCATCCTTGAAAACGAATCCAAATCCCCCAACCATCCCACAACTCCACATAGTAATTCACATCCTTCCCCCATCTTGTTCTTGAAGTGCACACTACATACAGTGTATTGTTTTGGGTAAATTTACGTAAACATCTTTAATGAGTTAAAGAAAAGAGGAACTCAATTCTGCGTTCTGGATAACTAATCACCAATAAAAACTAAGAGCAGCTAAGCAGTCCGAAAAATATAGATTGTACTATCCATTGAGATCGAGTCAATTCAAAATACATTTTCGAAGAATCTGGATATATTTAAATACCTTGACAATATTATACTGGCTGCAACCCTGTGTCGTATATCTGTCCATGCGTGTAACTATGTGCGTGAATAATACTTGGTGAACATCTACAATGCACCTAACCCTCTGAATGACTGCATTAGCCTTGGTTCAACGTCTACGACGTGCCAAAGCAAAAACAAAAAGTATTTACAGGAACTTCCCTTTCCTTTCAACCTAATTACACATTTTCGAGGGTATGAATACCGCTTTTTAAATGACGTGTTTTCATCCTTTTCACATAATGTGCAAGACATCAATCCTACAGAGACATCACTGCAAAACTCCACTACTGGTCTTTCAGCCGCCTGTAGCATCACCCTCCACAGAGACTCCTCCTTCTTTGAAAAAACAGCCTACTCGCTTTCAAACGTTTACACTGTAGCACTCTCACATCACTCAGGCAGGAAAAATGTCAAAGTAGCCAGGGCCACGTTGTTGCAATAGGAAGCTCGCCTGATAAGGAACTGGAAGCGTGAGAGACCCGTGTTCCGTGCGGGCCATGTGGTCAGCACGCCGGAGGTGGAAAGGGGAGACAACCGAAGATCTGGACAGTCTCGGAACTCTCCGGTATACCGGGGTTTGGCGGGGTCGAATGCCGCGCGAGAGTTCGCGATAAGAAGACGTGTTTACGAGGCGCGCCTCCTTGTCCGGCCATTAGCCACCGCCAGACGGCCCGCTCTGCGTCGCCACCTCCTCCCTCAAACGCTGATCCAAGAGGAGGAGGAGGAGGAGGAGGAGGAGGAGGAGAAGAAGAAGAAGAAGAAGAAGAAGAAGAAGAAGAAGAAGAAGAAGAAGAAGAAGAAGAAGAAGAAGAAGAAGAAGAAGAAGAAGAAGAAGAAGAAGAAGAAGGGTGAGTGGGCGGAGGGATGGAGTGGAGATGGGGGCATTAGGAGGAACGATACAACAATGCATGCATGATTACTTCAAAATTGTCAACGTTGTCAAACAGGCAATTCAATATGTGACAGCAAACAAAGTATCATATTGTGCAATTTGAATGAATTAAAGTCATGTCTGTTGGTGCCATTGTTAGACAACAAAATGCATGACCATCTATAGGATGTGAAAGAGCTATCCCAGTGATAACGTGTCTCCCCAAAACACCGAGATAGTAAGAATGTATGTAATCATCCATTAGTACCCATACAGGGTGCTGGACGTTTCGCCTCATTTGCGACATTGGGAACGTCGTTTAGCTAAGATCCGGCCGCGTTAATGTATCTGCGTTTTGTGACAAACGTCTTGCTCGGCGGTACTGTACTCCATGCACCTTAACGGTGCGCGTGATTCGGGTGTAATCTTAAGCTAAACGACGTTCCGAATTTCGCAAATGGGGCGAAACGTCCATTAGTACCCATACACAGTCGATTCATGAATAGGTCGACTTCAGAAAAAAGATACGCAGCACAGCCGAGGTATGTCCCGAGTCATCGGTCAGTGGTTACTTCTAAAGGAGGGAAAAGTAAAAGAATGGGAAGGCTCCACAAGACGAATGAGTCAAGGACAGACAGAGACAAGGACAAGACAAAGAATGCGGGAAGAAGAAGAGACGAGAAGAGGTCACTACAACAAACCCAAGATCAAAGACAAGGAACAAGATAGCAGCGTGAAAGAAGCAAATATAAAAGTTATGGAACGGACGCTGAAAATGAGTTTCAGAGAGAGAAAAGAAAGGCAGACGGAAAAGAGAAGGCACCAACACGACGAAGAAGGGAAAGAACGGATGCCCAGAATTCTCGGGCTGACCCAGTTCGCGCCGCTGTAATGACTTGTTGGAGACTGGCCGCCACTCGGGCAAAATGTCGCCACCCCTGGACGGCATTTGCAGATCGAATAATATGCAGTAATCAAATGAGAAATCAAATTGATTTTCCGCGCCCAGAAATTACCATTTTAAAGTTTTTACTCACGCCTTATATGATTTCCATAATACATCCTCCGACCTGGGCTCCAGGGTTAGCTCAATCCATTTCTCCAGTGGAACCGCTACGACTCGATCTCTAGCAGACCCGTGGATAATGTCAGTTTGCAGTTCTTTTCTGCGAAGGTCCCAGTTCTTCGCGCTCCTCGGTTTTCTTCCCGCACCTTCAGCGCGACTGACAAATTCAAATTTTCAAAACAGCTCTCCCGATGCGACCCCTGACAAATTCGAGTGAGGAAATGGTGCAATGGAGGACTTCAAAATTATCTCATAAATTGCATTCTCCGACGTTACTGGTTTTTGAAAAAGAAAAAAAAAGTTTGAAACATGTCGCAACCGGTGGCAAAATCAACTATTCTATTTTTCCCCCTTTTTTAATTTTCAAGACGCCATTAGAATTATTTGCTGCAGGTGATGTTTTCAAAAAATCATCAGTGAGGATTTTTTTTCGTGAGTCAGGTCACAAACATTTACTATGCAGCACAAAAATGATAGAAAATGAATAGACACATGCCGTCCTTGTCAATCACATTGATTATGACTGCATAAGTACGTAATGTTCCCTGAATGATTCGAAACGTCTGAGCTCGACGTATTCTTCAGAAATAGTCTGATGATGCAGGCTGCTGAACATTCACAGAGTGTTGGGTTGGTAACGTCCGCCAAATGCCCATTGCAGACGCGACAAGATATTGTGCTCGCAGCAGGAATTTACAGCTCGGCCCATTCCGTCAAGCAACAGAATTCTGCTGCGAGCACCAAATTTTGTCGCCTCGATCGCCTCTTGCGCAATGGGCATAAGCAACAGCAGTTCAGTGGCAGCAGAATGGTGTGTGGCTCACAAATCGCTTTCGTCTCTTGGACCGAGCACTTTTTAATGGCGATTCGTGCTTTCGGACAAAGCAGACAGTGCAGTTTTTTGAATGGCCATTACCACAAGAATGGCATGATGGCCAATACTTGGAATACTAGAGAACAAAATTATGCAAACGACCTCGAAAGATGATGATGATGATGATGATGATGATGATGATGATGATGATGATGATGATGATGATGATGATGACGACGATGATGATGATAATGACGACGATAAGGATGATGATGACGACGAAGACGACGATAAGGATGATGATGATGATGATGATGATGATGATGATGATGATGATGATGATGATGATGATGATGATGATGATGATGATGATGATGATGATGATGATGATGATGATGATGATATAATTAAAGAACTATCAAGAAATTACAAGTAATTTGTAAAGTGCATCAACATGGACCACCAGTAATTTGTTGAAGTCGTAAATAGCTCCATAAGGAGCTTTTGCCCATCACCATTTTAGGGGCATAGGTCTTATTGGCACAACTTGTTTTCTTTACTTCCGCACGACTTCATGAACAGGACACGTAAAGTCGTGAATAGTCTGCTCGCTCTCTCGTCTCCTGATCTGAATCACTTCAATCAGGAGCAGGCATTCATGGAACACATATGGCCCCCTTACGTACATGCAGTGAGAAACAGGAAGTAATCCAAATGCTGATGACATTTATTGGCATCTTCATTCTCTTCCCGCCAGACATTTTGGGAAAAAAGACGCGGCACCCATGGTCATTCGCCAGATACGCGCGGAAGGCTTTTGAAGAGAAACGTTCGGACAGCCAAAGATCTCACTTCAAACATATGCAGTCTCCGCCCGGCGTGACTTCGGAGTGACCTCCCCTTGTCCCAAATGGCGGCAACTCTGGCGGGAGTGGGACGCACACAAAACCTCGGGATTGGGCTTGGAAGGGCTGGATGGGAGTTGGGAGGCAGATCTTCCTGAGGCCGCGGATTACCCTCGCGTCAGAAGAAAGACCCCCGGGCGTGGTGGACTCCTCTTTGATGGGCCTGGCCGTCCGAGAACACCGGGCATCATCCAAGCGCACAGCCTTCCGGCCGCCTCCAAGTCTTGAATCTGCGAGTAAAAAAGGGAGACCGAAGGACGTCAGGGGAAGAAAGCAACGTCCGAAAACGTGGGCAGACGTTGGACCGGCGTCGAGGACGCCTGAGAAGGGTCGGGCTTGTCTTCCAATCAGGGCTGGCCTGGCTGGGCCGGGCAGGAAAAGGAGGAGAGGGAAGTAGGCGACAGGGAGCCGTGGGTTGATGGCTTCAGGGTCTGCGATCAATTACATAATTTGGCCGCAATCAAGGCGAATTAGGCTAGAGGAGGGGGGAGGGTGGGAGGAGAATGGGGGAAGTGGGGGAATTGAAGGACGGACCAGGAGGAGAGGATAGAGAGCAACTGGGGTTCAAAGATAAGGTGCCCCAGACACTGGCCTGAAGCTATGGCGGCCATTTTGACGAGAGATAAACTGATGCGCTTGTTTCCCAGCTGGAGGCTTGTATGGAATTTTCGTCGCGGTCCTCCTGCAGCTCTCCTCGGCTGGTTCCAGCAGAAACTACTCGAGTGGTTACACTGGTGTTTTGTTTTGTTTGCTTCGGCAATCATGGTTTCTGTAAAAGACAGATGATCTTGAATTTGATTGAATGAAGCTATCAGGATTTCGAAGCAGGGGTTTGAATGCACGAATGCACTCGCGCCCGCGCACGCACGCACACACACACACACATCTATATAGATACACACGCACACACACACACACATATATATATATATATATATATATATATATATATTCACACACGCACACACACACATCTATATAGATACACACGCACATATATATATATATATATATATGTATATATATATATATATATATATATATATATATATATATATATATATATATATATATATATTCACACACGCACACGCACTCAAGCACAGGCTGACGTTTACACACATACGAATGCACGCATACACAAACACACGCATACACACACAAACACAAACACACACACACATGTACGCACGTGCATGCACAATACAAGCATGCAAACTAAGATATGCAACTGAGCTTTTCCCTTACACAATGTGGAAAGTATATGTACTTTCCAAATCTTGGTCATATTGAAAGTGAAAGAAATGCAGTACCTGGTCGAAAGGAGAATCTTGAAATACATTTAGTCGAAACATACAAATGTGATATGTACTTCACTCATTCACTCACCCATCCTCCCAATTTCTTGTCTGAAACCCCAGTATCTTATAGTACAAGGCTAAACAGTGTTTGACTTCACTTTGAAAAAGTGAACGGCAAACAGATATTGACAGCCATTCCGAACAAGTTCACAATGTTATTTCTTAAAACTGTCCTCCCCCTCCTGCCGTCCGTCTCCCTATCCCTCTCATACACTCCATCCCCTCCTCTCCTGCCCCCACCGCACCCCCCTACCCCCACACCTACCCGAAAGAAACTGAAGACACTAAAAATTGTTAGCATCACAGTCTTTCTTAATCTTTCCATTCTTTGCCTGACGTCCACATTCAAACAAGTAACAACAAAAACAGATTCGGTAATAAACGCTGGCATTACTCTTTTTCTACATTTCTCATGAGCTTGAAAAACAGGGATTACATGCTCTTCAAGAACCCACCTGTGGTTTGTACATCGATAAAAGGAAGTTGATACTCAAAAGAGAAGAGAATCTATGTGGCCACTACCCTAAAATATCAATATTTCCTTGCAATGAAGTATGACTGACGACACAGTACATGTAGAATTGGGTCATTTATTGATATGAATATTTTTAGAACTTCATGATTGACTGAAATATTTAGACGAAGTAGAGACTGCTAGGATGTGGAGGAGAGGAAGGAAGGAAAGAAAGTTTAGCGTGACAGAAAATATGGGAGAAAGGATTTGATGCAGGGAGGACGGGGAAAATGTCATTATGGATGTGCCGGTAATCACACAAGTGGGGATGGGAAAACTCTGGACTAGACTCACGGAGGGATTACTGGGCACACGTCCATATCCACAACTCACCCGTTGCCAAAAAGCAGGTGAGCAAAAGAAACTACATGTAAGAGAGAACAACAAGCCTTCGGGCAGACTCCCAAGGAGACAGGCAAAGAAATGGGCCAGGAGAGCACGCATTCTAGGGCGTCAGACCGGCGTGTGTCCAAAGACGGGAAAGGAACTGTGGATCCACTGAGGATGGGGTAGGCGGGTGGGGACTGGGGACCGGAGGGCAAAGCACAAGGCGTGAGGTGGGCGGCTACGTGGGCAAGGGTGACGACAGCCCTGTCACCGTGTCTGTCGCTGGACCCAAGGAGAAGACCTCACAGTTACATCGGCAGCAGAACTGAGAGGTCTCTAATTGATCCTGACCCGTTGGGCGACAGTGTTGACAAGGCGATTGTCTTTCAATTACACAAACGCGAGAAGCAATTAACCGGTAGAGGAGGTGCTGGTCCCACATCGACCCGAGGGCGAACCTTGATGGGGTCCTCGCCTCCAGACGACGTTCGTCGGTCCGCACCACAGTCAGGCGCCTGGAGCATGGCACCCCGCAATTTCCACAGCAAGCCGCGGCCCTGGCCTTGGGCAGAAATAACCTTTTAGAAGTGACTCATCTTTTTACAATCGAGGTTTCCAAAAATATATATACAATACACGAACTCCAAAGAGTTCGTTTGGAGTGTACGAATCCATCTCGGCCTTGGCTTTGGAAAGGTACATACTTCTAAGAGTGGTTAGAAGTTTTCCCTGAGAGATTTAGATAAAATGGGAGTAGTGCAAGAATTTCGTTACAGCTAATTCTGCTTGGAGATCTTGTTTTTGTTCATGAGCTTAATTTGAGAGTCGAGTGGCTGGAAAGTTCTTTTTCTGTACTGTTATTTCTATGGTCCAAGGTGTTCGTATTGCATAGCGCGTTTGTAAGTGCAGGTTAGTGTGCATATGTATGAGTGTGTGTGTGTGTGTGTGTGTGTGTGTGTGTGTGAGAGAGAGAGAGAGAGAGAGAGAGAGAGAGAGAGAGAGAGAGAGAGAGAGAGAGAGAGAGAGAGAGAGAAAGTGAGTGAGTGAGTGAGTGAGTGAGTGAGTGAGTGAGTGAGTGAGTGAGTGAGTGAGTGAGTGAGTGAGTGAGTGAGTGAGTGAGTGAGTGAGTGAGTGAGTGAGTGAGTGAGTGAGTGAGTGAGTGAGTGAGTGAGTGAGTGAGTGAGTGAGTGAGTGAGTGAGTGAGTGAGTGAGTGAGTGAGTGAGTGAGTGAGTGAGTGAGTGAGTGAGTGAGTGAGTGAGTGAGTGAGTGAGTGAGTGAGTGAGTGAGTGAGTGAGTGAGTGAGTGAGTGAGTGAGTGAGTGAGTGAGTGAGTGAGTGAGTGAGTGAGTGAGTGAGTGAGTGAGTGAGTGAGTGAGTGAGTGAGTGAGTGAGTGAGTGAGTGAGTGAGTGAGTGAGTGAGTGAGTGAGTGAGTGAGTGAGTGAGTGAGTGAGTGAGTGAGTGAGTGAGTGAGTGAGTGAGTGAGAGAGTGAGAGTGTGTGAGTGAGTGAGTGAGTGAGTGAGTGAGTGAGTGAGTGAGTGAGTGAGTGAGTGAGTGAGTGAGTGAGTGAGTGAGTGAGTGAGTGAGTGAGTGAGTGAGTGAGTGAGTGAGTGAGTGAGTGAGTGAGTGAGTGAGTGAGTGGAGTGAGTGAGTGAGTGAGTGAGTGAGTGAGTGAGTGAGTGAGTGAGTGAGTGAGTGAGTGAGTGAGTGAGTGAGTGAGTGAGTGAGTGAGTGAGTGAGTGAGTGAGTGAGTGAGTGAGTGAGTGAGTGAGTGAGTGAGTGAGTGAGTGAGTGAGTGAGTGAGTGAGTGAGTGAGTGAGTGAGTGAGTGAGTGAGTGAGTGAGTGAGTGAGTGAGTGAGTGAGTGAGTGAGTGAGTGAGTGAGTGTGTGTGTGTGTGTGTGAGTGAGTGAGTGAGTGTGTGTGTGTGTGTGTGTGTGTGTGTGTGTGTGTGTGTGTGTGTGTGTGTGTGTGTGTGTGTGTGTGTGTGTGTGTGTGTGTGTGTGTGTGTGAGGAAGTGAGCATGTGTGTTGTGTGTGTGAGTGTGTGTGCGCGCGCGCGCGCGCGTGTGTGTATCTTTTCCCGCTTTTTTCTGAATGATACGGTCATTCTCTTTTCGGTATCTTCACTTTTTCCTTCTTTCTATCCTTTCTTCTGCTCCTTCCACTCCTGTTCATCCTTTAGTCCTGCTCCTTCATCTCCTATTGCATGAGTGCTCCTCCTTTTTCCGTCTCTTTAACTTTTTCCTTTTGTTCCTCCATTTCCTGTTCCTCCTGCCATTCGTGTTCCTAATCCTTCTCTTTCTATTCTTTTTCCTTCGTTTCCTGCTCCTCTTCCTCCTATGCGGTGCAGTTCTTCCTCCTATTCTTGCACCCGTTCTTTTCATGCTCCCTCTCCTGTACCTACCAGCTCGTGCTTAGCTATCGTTCCTGCTTGAAGCATTTCTGCTGAGCTTTACCTGCTTCTGCTTCTTCCACTTTTAATCACTTCACTCTTCTTCTCGCTATCTGCCCCTCCCCCCCCCCTCCCCCACCCCTATCATCCTCTACCACCATCATATAATAATCCATCACCACCACCACCTCCTATCTTTCATGTATTTCCTCATGGAGTAAAACATGAAAGAGTTGAATCGGAAGGGTAAGCTAATCCTCTGGGAAGACTACATGGTTTCGCGTTGAAATTCCAAAGGTTAAAATAACCTGTGACTTCTTCTTAGGATAGAATCTATTTCCTTAGGTTTTTTGCGGGACAGTTTGCTCTCGCCAAAGAGATGCATTACTTTTGTGATTGGATTCTCGTAAATCCCGTTGGAGTTGGTTGTCAGCCCCGGAAAGCACATGCTTTGTAAGCAAAAGAATATGCGAGACGTTTTGCCCAAGGGAGCAAAATGGTAGTGCCCCCTTCCATATTTTTGTGGCGTGGGAGAGTCCGATGTCCCTGAAGCGATATACAATGCTACCATTTTTATCCATTCTTGTAATCAGTTGAGTTCGTTTCTTTCTCGTTGAAATTAAGATCTGCATGTTTTACGAAAACAGCTGGGTATTATCGACATCGTCATGTCTCAAGAAATTGTCCAGAATAGTGTAAATTACGACCAGAACCACTCGATGGCCCTCGCATCCATAGAAACTCCTGGCTGCTGGAATCTGGGGGCCTGCACCAGTAGCTCAGCCAGGGGCGGCCCCAAGCAACTAGAGAGGCTACCTGGGAGCTTCAGGACAGGATCAGATCATTCGAATCGAACCTGCTCGCCAAACGCCATATCCACCCCCCAAGTTGTAACATCAATGCACACATCTACCAGTCAAACAGAAAAAATCAACGCCCAACACTCACCAATCATTATGTCTGGCAAGATCTTTCTGTGAAGAGCTGAATCTTGCCAGAAGCTTTTCAACAAATGACGTGTAACGTCACACAATCTTCTGTGATTTTTAATTATTTATGTTTCCTCTTCCATACTCTACCAGTAGACAACAATGACCGTCCGTTGTCTACTGGTAAGTATGTCAGGGAAACATAGAAATTATTTTAATTTTCTTAAAGTTTCCTCTTCCATACTCTACCAGTAGACAACGGACGGTCACTGTTGTCTACTGGTAAGTATGTCAGGGAAACATAGAAATTATTTTAAATTTCTTAAATTTTGCACGTGAGGCCGTACCTAAATTAATTTCCGTAAACTGGAACACATGGTCGGTCACCTGGGGTACGTCCAAACATATCTCTGAAGCCTCATGTAGAGAGCTACATGTACATTTCACCTACAGCCTCGTGCAGGCTTAGTTAGGTTTAGTTCAACATCATCTGCGCTGCACCTTCACAGTGCCTATGGAGTTGATGCTTGAAAGCGTCCCTACCACCGAGCTTTCACAGCCTTGCTGCGGCAATTCGACCACGGCTGCTTCAACCAGTGCGATGTACCAACGGACGACATCTAATAAAAATAGGATTCTCTCCCTCATGTTTATCAGTAAAATGTTGCTTTTCCGCCCTGACCAAACAGCATAATTATGCGGTCTGTACTTTGGTAATTCAGCTGTTTTCTTATGCTCGTTTACTTTTAAACTTTGAATAAAAGACCAAAGAATTTAAACAGTCGCGGATGACAAAACCGTTTTCATGCCAGTGATACAGGACAGAAAATCATTTACTGTTGGAATGTAATGTAGGCAAACTACACTAAATCTCTAGGTTATTTAAAAGGGCATGGAAACGAAAGCACCTGGACGTTTACCGGAAAGGTGCGCGTTCGATTCCCAAGTGAGGTTCACCACTCTTTCTATGTGTCCCGCTCTAAGTATCTGGCTCTGTACTAGGAACAATGTCCCTCCCTGCCTACCCCCCATCCCCCACCACAACTCTTTAGTCATCTTTAAACGGGCATGGAAACAATGATTCAGTGTTTTCGGGTGGAACTTTTTGCAACATCATTCTTCTAACTATAGCTTGATGAAAATTTAAAATATTTTCGTCTGTCTGTCTGCCCACCTACAAGCATGCATGTGTGCGTGCGTGTATGCTTACGAGTGTGCGTGCCTGTCTGTCTCCTTGTCTGTCTGCCTGTCAATCACTCAGTCGGTCAGTTCATCAGTCAGTCAGTCAGGCAGTCTGTTTTTCTGCCTGCCTGCCTGCCTGCCTGCCTGTCTGTCTGTGTCTGCCTGTCTGTCTGTCTGTGCCTGCCTGCCTGCTCTCTCTCTCTCTCTCTCTCTCTCTCTCTCTCTCTCTCTCTCTCTCTCTCTCTCTCTCTCTCTCTCTCTCTCTCTCTCTCTCTCTCCACCCTCCAACCCGCCTTGAGCCATGGTCGCTTATTTCACCAGATAACTACAGATGCATATAGATGAGCACACCGTATGACGAGGAAAGACCCTGCTTGCCTCCTGTTCACCTTGTCCACCACCACCCACCCCACCCACCCACCACGCCCCACCACCACCCACCCACCCCCAAACGCCTCTTTGCTTGGCATTTTTTTTCAACCTTGTCTTTGCTATATTAGCAAAGATGTCCATTAATGCAAAAGCAACATGCTCAAAATGTGTAATCATTGCGTTTACTGTTAAATACTGTAAACATTGTGACGGGCCGTCGGCCTTGCAATAAAGAATTCAAATTCTCTCTCTCTCTCTCTCTCTCTCTCTCCTCCTTTTTGGGTTCTTTGACTTGATAATTTAAATTTTGATTAAACATTCTTTTTACCTTCTGAGGAGAGGCTAATACGAATAATTTCCCAACCAGTCACTGAAATACGTCAATGCAACGCGGAGGAGAAAGGTTGGACATTGTCGAAAGCTTTGCTGAGTAACCATCTTAGTTGATAAATTAGTCGTCATTACTTTTAAGGTTAAAAACACTTTACACCCCTATACAGTTCATAATGTCTACATTATTCGACCACCGGCTCATACAGACGGTGGCTACTTACCGATTTGAGACAAGGTTTGCCGTACATCTCTTGGGCCTGTTTGACCAGCTGCTTGGCCAACACTCGAATTCTTTGTCGAAGGATTCGTCACACAAAAGTCAACGTCTTCACTCTCAATTTCCCTCCCACTATCGCCAGCCGACGCGATTTCCATTGATTGGGCAAGTCGGGTGGCCAGGCGTCTTTATGATCCAAAGCCTAGCGACACTGAAGTGTTCTCTCAGAGCGACTCTGATTAATGGCGCCAGTAATTGCTTCATGAGCGTTTTCCAGACGGAGAATTCGAGAGAGGATTTCCTGGAGAGGAACACGTGGCTGTCCGTTCAAGGTTGGCTAGTGCGCGTGCGTGAATCTCATTTAAGTTTTGTGGTGTGAACCGAGGAGTGAGTTCGTGTGCATCCTTGTATATTAGTGCCTTTGGAGTAGCAATTTTTAATTCTGCGTTGCTTTTGTTGCTGCAGTTAGTTGTTCTTTACTTTTATAGCTGTGAAGTTGTTGGAAAATATTGTAAAACTCCAAGTGTCACTGTGTGTGGGTGGATTTCTGTACGTGCGCGAAGCAGTGATCTTTCTGCATAACTAAGTTTGCACGGCTTCCGGAGTTTTTTTGCTGTTTTCCTGCTTTGTGTAACTATGACAACTCGTTAACGCCTCCTACTCTCCGTGGAGAACGGTCATTCGCGTAAAAGATGTGCCGACATACAGCGCACATTTGACTAATATATTTCGCCTGTTCTCAAGTAAAAATATATTTAGAAAACTAATTACACACAGTGAGACTCCACGTTAATGCTTTTTAAAAATACAATATCTTCGCTAATAGTTTATGGGGGAAACTGTGCATAACCAACGAAGTTAATTATAGAAACGTGGGCACGCTGCACATTTAGTTACGGATAGATAAGTTTCAGGTTCTGCTATAAACGTTCACAACACAACGCCTGTCACAAGACTTGTCAGGTGCTGAGGCGTGCGGTGTGGTGTTTCTATATATAGGAGCCGTTGCTTTGGCTGCATACAACTCTGCTTTCAATGCCATATTCTGCTGCCAGCAGCTCCAACACATTGGCACTCTGCGAGTATCTCCTGAGACTGCAGTCAGCACTGCAAGTATCTCTGCAGAAAGTGAAATGTTGGTGTCTTTGTCTGCAGAGATTGCATACAAACGTGCAATGCGTACTGCATATGACTGGAAGACCTTCGATTTTTTTTAATCCAGGACTCTGCCGATAGTTCTCTAAGCAAGACAAACCACGTCACAGTGTGCATGAGTCCTTGAACACACACAGATGTATCTAGACGTTTCTGCAACAACAAAAAACTGCTGGTTTATAGTCATGCCACAGACCAGACAAAGTTCATGTGAACCCGGATCCTCTCTACATCATCTCCACGGAGGGCCAGGCGAGAGGTGATGGAGGCGATAACGTTTCATCGGACTCGTCTCCCCAATAACTGCTAGGGCTGGGGCAGGGCCCTTATCTGGTCATCTGTCCGTCTCGGATGGGCGAGACGTGTAGCTGCAGATGAACCAGCGCTATCCGGGGCATCAATCGGCCAAACTGCTTTCCAAAATCAATCTAGCCGCCATTTTCCTAAAATGACGCACGCTGGGACGATGGGAGGAGGTCCTTTTTAATTCATTCCCCACCCGTCTTGACCTCGCCCAATTCATCATGTCCCAGGGTGCAAAGCACAGCTGATTTAGTCTTCGGACTGAGGCCTGCACGAGTATGTATCTTTACCTTTTTCATCATGGGCCTCGGCCTAGGTGTCTGCTGTCTCGTCCTTCTCCTCCTTAGCGTTCTCTCTGTCCAGTGTTCGTTCCTGTTTCTTTTCGTTTCGCACTTGCTTTGGCGCTACCCGCTCCTTTTTTGCTTCTCATGCAACTGCTTTTTCTGCTCCAGCAAGAACAACGACTACGACGACAACGACAACAACTACCCCTGCTGTTCCTCCTCCTGCATCTCCTTCTGCTCCTCCTCCTTCTATTCCTCCTCCTCTCTCTTTTTCTCCTCCTCCTCCTCCTCCTCCTCCTCCTCCTCCTCCTCCTCCTCCTCCTCCTCCTCCTCCTCCTCCTCCTCCTCCTCCTCCTCCTCCTCCTCCTCCTCCTCCTCCTCGTTTCGGTGCTGGTGGTGCTGGTGATGCTGCCTCTGCTGAATATTATTATGAGTATTTGCAAAGTTTTCGTGCTAAGAGATCTAGGAATGAATGTCTCAGCGAGTCCAATGCATAACGACGTTCAACAAAAGAGAACTTTTTTTCAAGCTTCATGTTTGCAAGGGATGGGGTTGGGGGTTGGGGTTTGTCACAAAAACAAGCTACCCACTACTTGGTATAGATGAGAACCACTCAAAAGATATGAACAATTCATGGACGCAGGGTATGGAGATTTTAGTGATAAACAGAGGAGACGTGGGGGAAAAAAGGAAAAGGAATTTTTTTCAGAAGTGAAGCACAGTTAGAACAAAGGAGTAAGAAAGGGGGAATTATGTTAGGTTGCCAAATATGACTTCAGAAAATCTTCCTCCTCCTCCTCCTCCTCCTCCTCCTCCTCCTCCTCCTCCTCCTCCTCCTCCTCCTCCTCCTCCTCCTCCTCCTCCTCCTCCTCCTCCTCCTCCTCCTCCTCCTCCTCCCTCCCCCCCTCCTCCTCCTCCTCTCCCCCCCCCCCTCCTCCTCCTCCTCCTTCTTCTCCTCCTCCTCCTCCTCCTCCTCCTCCTCCTCCTCCTCCTCCTCCTCCTCCTCCTCCTCCTCCTCCTTCTTCTCCTCCTCCGATATTTCTCAAAATATGCATGTTTACAAACTCATCTGAAGTGTAATCAGTAATGATAAACTTGTATTACGAAACGCTTTCCTTTTCTCTTATTGTTTGTTTCAAGGAACATTGTCTATAAAAACCCACAGGCATACACATGCACGCATATATACATGAACATTAAAAATACACACACACACACACACACACAATAGCCCATGCACACACACGTGCACGCACGCACACACACACATACACACACAAAACACACACACATATGAATGCACACACACACACACACACACACACCGCAAAACGCACCACACACACACACATACACACACACACACACACACACACACACACACACACACACACACAAACACACACAGACAAACATACACACACGCACGCACACACACACTCCTTTGGCGTGCACACATGAACTTCGCTTCATACTCAGCTCCTATGCTTCTTTTTAATGGACGTACTGAAGAAATAACAGTCCGTGTCGGCGTGTGGTCCTTGCCAGACCAAAAAGGACAGCCGTAACGTTTCTGTCGGTGATCCCAGACACAGAAGCAAAACGCACGAGTCATTCACGCGTTCGACCAGGCACTTGTCGCTGGCGGGATGGGCTTGCCTGAGCAGACAGTATGGCTAACGACTGCGCAACACATTGCCACTTCCGGCCCGCACGACTGTTCCGAGGCGAATGAGCGTGCATTTACTGCGGGACCAGACTGGACGCTGCTCTCGCGTCGCCCTGGGAAACGGACCCGGGCTGGTGGAGCAAGCTGGATGCAGATTTAGAGTCGCTGTTCAAAGAGACCCGTGCATTATGGAAAAGAGGCCGGGAGAGGTGGCCAAGAAATCCGCGATAAAACGGCCGTAACGGGCGGAACTGGTGTCAATGAAAACAGACATTAGCCGGTCACGTGGTCAGATGGGAAAGAAATTGCCCTCATTCGCAGGAGCAGCCGCACTAGTTAATGGCCGATTTAGGCGGTGGGCAATTTGCACAAATTACTGCATATGTTTTCTTGTATGTCGTGCAGCTTTGAAAAGATGAGGTTTTGAGCTGTTCGCGGATAAAAGGCCGATTCGCTCGAGCGCTTTTCAAAACGTGGCATTATTTTAGATCCTGCACACCCAGTGTCCCCTAACTGCTCTCCCACTCCCAATCATCGCCGTACTTGATGATCCAGCCTGAAAAGATGCGATGAAATAAGGTCTGAGTTTGCTCCTAATAGTTTGTGCACACAGTCCTGAAGGTTGCTGAAAGACTAATGGCTCCCAAGAATCGCGTTGGGAAGAATACCGCCGATTTGGTTCCAGTTTGGAAGTTATTTGCACTGGTCGTCCTATGAGGCTTGCAGAACAAAGAAACATGAGTCATCTCAAAATGTGATTATCATGACAAAGGAGAAAAATCGTGACTTTTCAGTTTTTTTCTTATTTTTTGTGAAAGCCTACAGATCGTTTATCTGTTTTGAATTCAACCACGACTGCCAAAGAACACAGGCTTTCATGGCTTTCTTTTTTGAAACCACGCAAATAACGAACAACCTGTCATATGAACCACACCCAAAAAGAACGTTTGGGAAGTCTTAGCAACGACAAATTGAATTTTATGAACTGTGATCTTTAAAAATATTCCTTACTACCTTGCAACAGCGAGCGACTTACGATCGCCCTGCATCATCGGTCTTCATCGCCGGGTTCCACGCTACATTTCGAGTCGGAGTGGAAAGTTTCTCCCGCTTTTCGTTCGGTGATGCGATTTGCAGAGGAAGTCAGGTCGGGCCGGCCTGCGACAAAACTTGATTTCACTTTCGCCCCCTCATCGCTCAGTCGCGAAAGCAATCGAAAAATAGTGCCCATGAATATGCTAATGACAAATTTACCGCGAACAGACGGTGGGAATTCATTTAGTGCCGCTCGCTATCGTGGTGCGAGATAAAACTGTGAGGATTGGGTTAGGCCGTTGTCTTAGATGTGCCAATTAGATCTGGCACGTATCGGGTCCACCCCTTTCACGAGAAACAGAGCGGGGAGGGCGGGAGGCGGAGAAGAGTCGAATCGAGCCAGTGTGCAGCTGTCCTCAGACTTAGGCCAACAGAGTAACCTCCCTTTCCCCTTCCCTCTTGTTAGTATTACCTCCCTTGCTACCGGATTAACGGACGCTTCCAGGGAAAAGAAAGCAAAATACAGTTCAGACACAGACTGTCGTGAGGAAAATGTCTGACGAGATCGAAAATGGAACGATTGTTTTGCATACAAAGATACTACGTATAGACCAACACTGTTGCAACTCTTTTTCTTTCGTTCCTCCTTCAGCATCAGTGAAAGACGGAAGAGAGGCAGTCGGCCTACAGGCCAATTTCCAGCCAGCACCTTTCCCCGCCATCAGATAGCGCATCCGCCGGAAGCGCGTCATCCGGTCTGCCGACCAATCGCCACAGCCTTGACGTGCGCGCGACGCCATCACTGCCAGGCCACTTCCGGTTCCCGCACAGGTCATGTTTGCAAATCTTTTGTGTGGAGACAGGGGCATTTTTTGGACGGCAAGGAGGAGAGAAAGTGCACTGATGCTAGGATGAAGACATTTAGGTGCCTGCTGAGCATCTCAGACGAAAGAAATAGCCTTTGTGATGACGTGTTCGGAGAGTGGAAGAATGAAAAAGGCTAGACGTAAGAAGAAGGCAAGGAAGGAAGGCAAGGAAGGGTATAATTACGACCGCATGTAAAAATTATAAGTGGTCGCAACAGACAGTGCATCACCATCAAATCAGAGCATGAGATGTGGGAACATTTTTCTTCATAGATGACCCATTGCAGTAGGTACAGCTGTAACGGCGACAAGGATTTTGTCGGAGCAACCATAGCACGCCAGATTTAGAACCTCAGCAGCAACAGGAGCAATATATGCAACAACAGTTGCAATGACAGCAGCAGCAAGAATATCCACAGCAGCAAAAGCAGCAGTAGAAAGTGTAAAACAAAATGTAAGGTACATGTACAAGAAGCGGTCGAACGGTATCTTTCCAGAAGTGATCACGTTTACAGCAGAGATCATTCATTGCATATTTGAAGAAGCAGCAACAGTTGTTTTAGCGGTAGAGGGTAGCAGTATTGGTAAACGTTGCGGCGGTGGCCTGAGAGAAGTCGGAAGTTGTAAAATAGTAGCTGTGGTGCGATAGCAGTAGCGACAGCAAGAGAAACTGCAGACTGTCCAGCAAATATGTTAGTGTAGCAGCACCAGCAGTAGTTACGGCCGGAACTATAGTATTAGCACCTGAGATGACAGTGGAAGCAAGATCAACAGAAACCCCAAAGAAGAGCGTATCTTTAACGCTTGCTGCAGCAAGACAATTTAATGCAGTGAATGTTACTGCAGCAAAACGAGAAATGAGAGCAAAAGTGGCAAGAGCATGATGCACCTTCTAAATTCACCTGTTCCTGTAAACAACTCGTTACCGCTGGATTATTCACAACACATTTCTTTCTTACACCCACCATCTGAGTTCCACCATTAGCAGAGAGTGGCGGATTCTTTTTATTATCATCTTAACTGTTGTGCAGCACACAGCATCATCTCACTGCAAATATGCTTCCATCGAGTTATTGACCGAGCCACCTGAAACTAATATCCATGTTCCGCCCAGATACCGGCACTTCGCCTAACAGTGATAAGGTGTTCTCAGGTAGGAAATTCTCCTCGCTGGTTGATCGACTTCCGCAAGGATGAGGCCGTTAAATTTCCCAGTCTCCGCTTTTGCTCTACATCATAAAGACTCGAGCGTGATCGCTGGCCATTAGAGCTCCATTCATATTTTATTATGGTCATATTTCCATCTCGGAGGAGATAGGTCTTCCCAATAGAGAACAAGGCCATCACGACCTTTTTGTCAGCAATCTCTCTGTATCCAGTCTCCTGCATAGAGTTAGAGGTGGATTTTTTTTAATGAGCACTAAAAGCATGGCACATAAAAGTACCTTTCCATCTCCGTCGCCATTTTTGTTTTAAACCTTGTCTTTAATCGTCTGCCCGTACATATCGTTAAGTTCTACGCATAAAAATTGTAACGCGAGAGAGTCGAGTCAAAAATGTTTCGAGTTGCCTGTTAGTCAGTTCGATGTTCTCGGACTCGGCAAGAAGATTGTATCAGACGACATCGCCCTGTACAGCGTTGTGTAGACAGTACCGATGGAGTCAATGCACTCCTGTAGATCTGGACTTGCATCAACACTTCATCCTACGTACCTTGTTCTGATTTTTACGGAAATTTTCCCCAAAAGCATTAGAACATCTTTCAACGAAGTCCTTCGTCGAAATGTCCTTTCTGAGTAAGACTTGCAGAGGTTGATATCTGCAGAATCGTCAAAAAGCTTTAGAGGAACAAAAGCGTCAAATCATTATTATATAGGTTTGGTTATTCTGTTCTCGTGGTGATGAATCTGAAATGTTTCTCAAAATTCATCAAGTTCCTCGGGGATATAATCAGAGAGACGTATGACCATACATGAGGAACAAGGCTAAAATACGAAAAACAGTTTTTAATAATACGCCAAGTAAAGTTATCAGCGAACTGTGTCACGAATACATTTTTCTGGCATTTACGTCAATGTAAGTGTGAACATTTTAAGATGTCTTCTACGAACATGTCTTTTTTCTATAATGTGCTTGAATAGATCAACAATAATGGGGTTGAAATATCTCATTTCGTTACTTTTCGTGTGTTAACTTTGTTTTCTCATGCACGACTTACCGAAAATAGTCAGCAACAGCAAAAGCTCACAGCTCAGACAGTAGAAAGTCTAAAATTATACAGAAACAAATGAATATCGTTTTCGTTCATTTGCAACACGTTATTGACTGTAAAGGAAGTTTGGGTCTCCTTCTGTGTCAACGATATTCACTTTCCGAGTGTCATATCAGTAACCTCAGCTTTACGGCACTTTCATCGGTCGTGGGTGTGAATTTTCGCATCATTTTTTTCTCTTCCTCTGACCATGTTTGCCGCGTCCAGAGCCCCGAAATTAGATGAGGGCTCTTGTTTCTTTTCCCTCCCAAATTTGACTTTTCATCTCTAGATGAATAAAAGCAGAGTCTGGTGAAGAAATTCCATTCCGCGGAATTCTTCATCACAGCCGGCATAATTGCGACCCATTGCCTGACGAATGTGATTGGACGCGGGTCAGTAGTCCCGTATTCCGCTACATGATCACGACTGAGATGAAGGAGGTCATGGAAAAGGCTTGTTCGCCAGCGACACAGGAGCCAATTCTAGGGTTATCAGACGTTTCTGCCGGCTGGCTCGCGAATCAATAGTCCCGCCATTCTTCGGCACTTTGATCGCCCGCTATCAATCCCTCTGCCCCGCCAAAAAATCCCGCCGTCGCCTGACGGGATCCCATGAAGGAGAGAGAGGTACGAGGCACGCTGCACGGGATGTGCGTGCATGCTCCTGCTGCTGCGCTGTGCTGCCCGGAGCATCTCGAGTTCACGTCCTGGTTCCAGACACTGGTTGCTGCCGTGGTTAACCAGTTGCACTTGATCTGGCGTTGTCTCCCTGAAGCCGCTGTGTCTGGGTGCAGCATCGTTGTTCTGTGTTCTGGTGGCGGATGGGTCGACGATGATGATGTAGCGGATGGCGTGCAGTGGCGTTCTTGGTGTGTACACGGATGGGTCGACTTGCCCAGAGGCCGATGGAGTCCGTTGTGAGAGATGATGATGATAAGGATGATGATGAGATGATGGAGGATGGAGGAGGAGGAGGAGGAGGAGGAGGAGGAGGAGGAGGAGGAGGAGGGCAGGAGAAGGAGGAGGGGGAGGGGGGAGGAGGGAAGAGGAGGAGGGGAGGAGGAGGAGGAGGAGGAGGAGGAGGAGGAGGAGGAGGAGGAGGAGGAGGAGGAGGAGGAGGACGACGACGACGACGACGATGATGATGACGACGACGATTATGATGACGACGACGACGACGATGATGATGATGATGATGATGATGATGATGATGATGATGATGATGATGATGATGATGATGATGATGATGATGATGAAGTTTTACGGCTTATAATCTGTTGTAAGTTGTGAATGACCATTAATTTTGGTGGTTTCATTTCAATGTTTCGTAAGTGATGTTTGTTGCTAAGTTTCAACATTGAAAAAGCACCGCTCTGCCCATGGACCTGTGAGCACTCTCGAATGTGAATATATTTTTCGTGTGCGATGAAAATATCTGTCATTGTTGCTAGCTTCCTAAGGGCAAATCAATGATTCACCATCAAACTAGGGGAAGGGGATGTGGAAGGGCCAAAGAGAGTGACATTAGATGCCAACCCCCCAGTGACAACACACCTTTCAGCACAAAAGAAATGGACACAGTCCAATTGAAATACATGATCACAAAGTCGCAGAAACGTGTTTAAAATTATTCAAATGTGTCAATCAGAAAACCCAACATGTGTTGGGTTTTTCAGCCATCCAAAATGAACTATGAATTAGATGTCTTTTTACAGACAGATTGAACGCGACGCGTAAGTGTGAGTAAGGATGCGCTGGAGAGCTTGAGGGTTTGTGAGGAGGTTAGGGTATTCACGTAATTGCGCGCATGTGAACGGTAGATAGAGAGGGAGGGGGGGGGGATAGAGAGAGGGAGGAATGGAGAGAGGGGGGAGGAAGAGAGAGAACGGGAGGAAGAGAGAGAAGGGAGGAAGAGAGAGAAAGGGAGGAAGAGAGAGAGAGAGAGAGAGAGAGAGAGAGAGAGAGAGAGAGAGAGAGAGAGAGAGAGAGAGAGAGAGAGAGAGAGAGAGAGAGAAAAGAAACACTCACGTGCATACATACACAAACACACACGTACAATCATCGACCTAGAAACAGAGAAAGAGAGCCAAACACAAAGACTGACAAGCTCAGAGAAAGACTATTGCATTACATCAAGACCACAATTACATCCGCTCCTCTCGGGTCAGTCAGCCGAAGAACACTGGAGGCGAGACGCTCACTTCGACGAGAGGTGTGGCCGTAACTGCTTCGCAGCGTCTGAGACTGGCGGAAGTGCTGGCAGTGAAAAGGCAATCTCTTGGTATTCTCACGACGTCCACAGTCGTTCTCTTTTCTCGTAAACTCGTCCCACCCTCCCCTCCTCCACCAAAATGACCCGCCATGCTGAAAATCCCAGCCCAGGGGGAATGCAGTTATAACTGAGTGGAAAGGTTTGTGCACCATGTTTCAGGGCCGTTGCATGAAAAAGCTGGTAGCAGGATTAGCAGGAGAGACATGGTGGAATGAACGTTTAAAGGTTTACCAGATGCCCGCTACCTTAACCAAGGAGGTAATGTTTATCAGCCGGTTAGTTAGTTCGTTAGTTTGTTCGCTACTCGGGAACATAACTCAGAAAGTTCACCACGGATTTCGATGAAAGTTGGTGCAACGTCGACGTTTCTCCCAAGC
The DNA here is from genome assembly GCA_034096865.1 of Theodoxus fluviatilis. Taxonomy (NCBI): domain Eukaryota; kingdom Metazoa; phylum Mollusca; class Gastropoda; order Cycloneritida; family Neritidae; genus Theodoxus; species Theodoxus fluviatilis. Next base: position 13,462 of record JAWQFJ010008650.1, on the reverse strand, counting down.
AACAATCCATTGAATGTTGGAGGTTATCCGAAATATCGTTTCGAAATTATAACCATAAACGGAAATGTTATCCCTCCAGGTTTACTGGAGGTCCTACAGACTTTATCTGTCTGTGTGTCTGTCCCGACTCGACGGCCTATATCTCAAAAACTACTGGACGGATTTCCTTGAGATTTTGCACACTGACTGGAAGTTAGGTCCGATTCAATATTATCAAATTTTCAGAATCGAGGTTTGAAAAGAAAGTGACTTTTTTACATTTTGGTGTTGCAATGAAAACGATACAACAGACTCCATTTGCAAAATGTGTGACGTCATCATTTGACGTCGAATAACGTGACGTCATTTGCGAGGAGATTTTTGAGAAGGGTGAACTTGGAGAACATTGGTGAAGGAGAAAGAAAGATTTTTTACGATGCGGGTCGTTTGTATCCTGGACGTTTTGTACCTAGTCATTTCGTACCCTAACCGGTTAGAGTTAGGGTTAGGGTTAGAGTTAGGGTTAGAGTAGAAAAGGTACGAATCGACTAAATGAGGTGCGCAACGACTAGGGTACGAAACGTCCTGTATTCGATTTTTTATCCCTCCAGGTTTACTGAAGGCCCTCGCAGCTGTATTGGGGGGTTTTTAATGCCAAAACCTGGAGGTTCAGCGCCAGCGGTTTTTATCGTCAACCCAATAGCCCTACACAGCGCCTATGACGTAATGTATTTTAGCCTCCCCCTTGCCTCGCACGAGGTCACGACTGCATCAAGCACAAGAGGGTGAGCAAGTGGGTTTGAATTTCGCCTGTTCCAATCACCACTCGCGATGTTCAGTTGTAATACCTCCACCACTGTGGCTACCTTGGCGGAGGTATGCTCTCTTTGAGTGCCTTCTAGTATTGTTCTGGAGTACTTACTTACTGCCTCTTATGCCCGACAGTATGGAGGGCAGCAACAAGGGCTCCCCACTCCCGTCGGTTGTGAACCAGCTTCTGAATATTATTGCTTCGGAGTCTTGTGTTCTCTCTCCACCAATCACCGCCAGGTGGTCTGGTGCGTTCCCCTGTTTCGTTTTGCTTCTGGTGTCTAGTGGAGGGCAGCTCGGATGATGCTATCTTGCTCTCTTCAGATGACGAGCCAAATCCAGCTCCATCGCCTTCTCATCACGGCGGTGTCCAAGCTCTCTTGATTGCACTCGGCGAGTTGTTGGTTTTAAATGGTGCTGGGCCAGAAGATTCGCAGGATTCTCCGGAGGTTTTTCATGTGGAAAACTGACATTTTGCGTTTTGGATCCAGCTATTGTTGTGAGCCATCCCGCTACTCACTCAATCCAACCACCACCAGCCCCCAACCCCTACTTCTGGCCTACACCCCGCCCCGACTGTCACCCCACCTCCATGACCTACCACCTGCAGACCTTGCTGTGTCTTTGTCCAGTTCTGGAAACAAAACTCGTCAGTTAAACTATTGCCTCGATTTATGTTTATAACATCTTAGATAGAAGTTTCCTTGCATGAACCAGTACAAGAAAATTAATAGATTCCAAAGCGATCTTTTCTTAACAGCTGTACAGAACGTTTGCATTGTTAGCCAAGTTAATAATCATCTTTAGCATTCAATGGGAAATACACACAACTCACACACACACACATACACACACACACACACACACACACACACACACACACACACACACACACACACACCTCTGAACATTTTGAACCGTTCCTCTCAAACAGACAGGGCAAAAAGATTTGCCATTAGTGCTTCTCAGATCGTGGTGACGGGAAAAACCGACTGCCTTTCATAAACATCGAGGCCCGATTCTGTGGCAGATGCGTGCAAGCTGAAGCTGTAAAGGAAGCACAAAATGTGAAGCCGTATAGATCCGACTCAACAAGATCAGTATGACATGACGAATCCAGAGATTTCTACTAAGCAGTCATCTCTGAACTATCGTGCTCGACTTTCGCAAAGTCCACAGAGTACAAGGGCTATCACATGAGAAGCAAGCCCCTAGTGCGCTATTTACGGGCTGGTGCCCATGTACAGCAAGACAGCTGCAACTTCTGACGTCATTGCCGAACTGGAGGCGACACTGAACTCGGCCTGGAATGGAGACTGGCGCGACAGGTGCTGCGCAGAACCCGCCAAGACACCTCCCACATTCCAGTGGCTTGACTGTTGCAATGTTGTGTTCTGCAAGGAGTGCCATTCGACTGTCTTTGATTCAGATGAACATTTTGGAACAAAGCTGTGAAAAAGTGTAGCCTGCAAAAATGTGCACATTGTGTGTTTGTTGTTTCTAATCTCCTTCATGTGTGTGTTTGCTAACTTTCGTTAGAAAAAGAGAGGCTTCGCCATGTGTATTTGATTTGATATACCGGTATCATTAACTATGAGGACTCGAGACTGCTCTAGACTGTGTTGTGGGTTATCCGCCACTGTGTTGGCTCGGAAGACAGGACGACCCGTCTTCAACACAGCACAGCGTTGGTGTTGTACACTTTTTGAGAATGCAGCTTGTTACACAGCATTATGTATTAAAGATTATTCATGTTGTCTGCTCCCGAGCTCTGCATGTATTTTCACTAAACCTACATTTAACTTTCCACGCAAGTTTCATGCAATTACTTTAAATTGGTATTCACAACAGCAAAAGATATTGCTTTAAGTAGTTTTCCCTTGCATAAATTTCGAATAATGTGCTTGTTTTACACCTAAAGTATATGTACTCTAGTTACAGATTAAACAACTAACCAGAATTCATGTCAAATGTTTTCATCAAAGCGGAATGCTTCTGTTCTCAACAAAAAGATCCTAAGTCTATCCGTTTCTTCTTCTGTTTAAATATGTTTGGAATGGTCTGTTAATATACCACGTCAGTGGTACTGTCCTATACTTGTTTTGGTTGAGCGGATTTCGTGCCTTGAATTCCTGAACGAGGAACCAGACATCCATTCGGGCAATTATTTGTTAGAAGTGATTCAATATCCAAGTTATATTTGCAAAAATCTCCACTTCCGCCTTGTAATGGGTCATAGGCCTGAACAAACATATTGTTATATTTGTTGCTGTTGCTGTTGTTCTTGTTGTCGCTGTTGCTGCTGCTGCTGCTGCTGCTGCTGTTGATGTTAAAGGTTTAACAAAATCAACAAGAACCAACAAGATGGTTTCCTACCTTCTTGTTATTGGTCTTCATCCGATGGCACTTCTTCATATACAAAATTCGATTTGGTATTTCAAAGTGGCACGCCACAGAATCTCGCCTCTCGTTTTCAAACTGACAAGTTTTCGAGTTGACAAATCATTTCGCTTCCTATCCAACGCCGGCCGGACGTGACGTCAAGTAAGACTTTTACATCGATCCCAGCCTCGCTTCGGCCTGTCACGTGACACGACAATGGCGGCAGGGCGCCGAGGTGGCCGGGTCGGGAAGCACGAAAACTTGGACACGGAGTCGTGAAAGCCGCCGGCACGGCGCTCATTGCGCGCCTATTGATCTCGCCCTCTCTCGAGCAGCTCGCGAGACTTTCCATTGAGGGAAGAGGTTCCGGTCGAGATCCGGGCTCTCTGGAGGAGCACTCTGAGAACGTCTGAGGTGACCTCTTCACTTCCAGGCCACACCCCGCTCTCTCACGACCGTCGTCACAGCGCGCGCTCTCCACCTCACCGCTGTTTGCACTGTCATGGCGACTCCCTGACGGAAGTGCACCACGCCTGGCGTCCTCTCTCACGTCCGTGCCTCGGTGTTTGCGCTAGGGGACGGGGGGGAAATGGAGGCCCTTCCCAGCAGACGTCCGCTTGCCTCTCTCACCCTGGCCGCCGATTCACTTGGCCATGAGTCCGAGGCCTGTCTAAAGGTCTGTTGGAATTAGGTGGTCTTGTCGTCCGGCTTGATTGCTGATGGAGTATCGCCGGTCGAAAGAGGTAGTTGTCTCCTCTTTATCACGCCTGCTTGACACTGGAATCTACGGCGCCGTCTGGTTGGTGTAGTTCTCAACTTTCCCGCGTGAATGTTCGTCTCGAATCCTTGCCAGAAGATACGATGAAGCAAGGACACGTATGAGACACGGAGCTAAAGATAATCTTTGTTGTTTCTTATCTGTAAACTCGTTGAGGTATGTTTCGTTTGTTAAAAATACTGAAGCAAGGATGATGAATAAAGTTTTCCGCCCTATCATTCTATGTTGGCTCTGTTAGGCTATTGACCAACAAATCACTAGAATGTGTTGGAGTAAAACCAAGTCAAGTCTCGATTTTCTCAGCAATTTGCTTCTAACGAATCGAGTAGGGAGACGCGGTGGGTCTATTCTTACCCCAAATCCAAACGGGCTTCTGCAGCAAGAAAAGATTATAATTTGGCTCAGCAGTGAGGAGCGTAACTCATCGTCCGGAAACCTTTCCGCATTACGGAAGTAAAACGATAGTGCGTCTAGTCAGACAAAGTTATTCGTGGAGGAAAAAAACACCGAGAAGAGGTCCTTAACAATGCATTTCGATTTTGGTATTGAAAATATATATTTCCGATTTCCACTTCAACTGGGCTCTCGGGGTCTGCTCCATTAGGCCTACCTCAGCCTGGGGCGGCCCCAAGCAACCAGAGGAGCTACCATGGAACATTGGGGCAGAGGCAAATCATTCGGATCCAGCCGTTCTGGAAAAGCTTCCAGAGACGGGCCACACTTGTGGACTCGTCCGAGGAGAGGGGTGTGAGAAAGACAGCTGAGGTGGCGGGCCACGGCATCTGATTCGCTGCGTTTTTACGATTTTTATTTTTTAATCTTCAGAATTTTTTTGTCATTCTGTGTGTGAATCATTGGGAATTCACTGCGAATTAACCGGCCATGATCGCTTGCCAATCAGATGTTGCGACCCGCTAGCTTGTGTAACCTGCCATTTTGGCTGTCTTTCCCACAGCCCTCTCCTCGGACGATTCCACTTGTGTGGCCCGCCTCTCGAAGTTTTTCCGCCGTCCCTTCAAACCATTCGGGAAGATCGGGTCTTACCCATACGCAACAACAAAATGGTCGCCAAACTCGGCATACAACCTACACATTTATTAAAAAATCACTAAACTCAATCAATCTAGCGTTTTCAGCCGTATGTTACACTTGGAAGCCCACAATACTGTTTCTTTTGTCTCTTGACTTATCAGCAAAAACTTGTCAAGTTTGTAAGGCGTTGACAAAACATCCCTGAATGCTAATCTCCATACGTCTTTGCAAATTCGAAGCAAAATACTCACCTTAGCAGAACAGTCGCACTAAATCCCCCGCAAGAAGTACATTGACCGCAGGCAGACGGCTAACTACGCTGATGAACACATCTTTTTCAAAATCGGAATTTGGCGTAGCGGCACGACCTGTTGGCGGTGGTGTGAGGCGAGTAGGTGCCGTGGTTCAGTCCCTGTTCGTGAAGACTTGACTGTTATTCTCAATCATTATATATACGATCTAAACAAATCAACGTCCCATGGGAAAAATGGAGCGTTAACACGACCCCTTGAATCTGCATCTTTGTGAGAATGATACTTTCGCGCTCCCGCAGAGCAGTCGCCTATTACCTCCCCCGCAAGAAGTACATTGACTACAGGCGTCACATGAACTCCCCCGCAAGAAGTACATTGACTGCAGGCGTCACATGAACTCCCCCGCAAGAAGTACATTGACTGCAGGCGTCACATGACCTCCCCCGCAAGAAGTACATTCCCTGCGTTCCGTTGCACTCTGCTTCATCTCTGCTACGGTGTAGCAGGCTCAGGAGTTTCGATTGGTCGGTTTCTTTAATTATTTTTAAAGCAGTTACCATTAAAAGTAGAGGGTTTTGGAGGCCCCCTTTGAATACACGAATCCCCAATATTATTTCACACTCAAATTTATCACTCTTGATCGAAGAAACGACTTAATTAAAGTATTAGGGTCGAAAATCATTCATACACAATCTTTGGTAACGTTTCACCCAGTGGCAGAGGTCAACTTCCTGTCAAGGTCGCGCAGCAGCTAGAGCATCTGTGCGCCACTTGCTGTGCCTAGCAACGATGAAACTACAGAACTCGTAGCCGCATTTGATTGGCTCATACTAAACACAACTAATTGGAAGTCACTCCACGGACTTGCACGGTAAACATGCTTCGAACCATGGAGTTTACATAACATAGAAGTGGCAAACGTGCCGATTGCTGTCAAATTTCGAAGAAATAAATGTTTTCGTGCTCTCATCATCGTGGCAGATTGGATTGCATGCCTTGGTTTGATATTTATAGTAAACGTCGGCATTTATACCCATGAGTGTAACGATTTAGCAGACGACACACATTTTTGGATTCCCTTGACCTTCCTCTATGACTGGTGATGGTTACCTCCCTTTTGTTATTAACGGATTTTCGACCCTAATGCTTTTATTAAGTCGTTTCTTCGATCAAGAGTGATAAATTTGAGTGTGAAATAATATTGGGGATTCGTGTATTCAAAGGGGGCCTTAAAAAACACTCTACTTTTAATGATAACGTGCTTTAAAAATAATTAAAGAAACCGACCAATCGAAACTCCTGAGCCTGCTACACCGTAGCAGAGATGAAGCAGACTGCACGGAACGCAGGGATTGACTGCAGGCGTCACATGACTTCCCCCGCAAGAAGTACATTGACTGCAGGCGTCACATGACCTCCCCCGCAAGAAGTACATTGACTACAGGCGTCACATGACCTCCCCCGCAAGAAGTACATTGACTGCAGGCGTCACATGACCTCCCCCGCAAGAAGTACATTGACTACAGGCGTCACATGACCTCCCCCCGCAAGAAGTACATTGACTGCAGGCGTCACATGACCTCCCCCGCAAGAAGTACATTGACTGCAGGCGAACGACTAACTACGCTGCTGAACGCATTTCTTTTAAGATGGAGATTTGGCGTGGTGGCTCGCCCTGTTGGCACTTGTGCGAGGCGATTAGATGCCATGGACATGCTTCGGTTCTTATTTCACGAGTTATGTGCAACGGTAAAGAAATCTCGTTCTTTCAAGACTTTTATTTCTCTTTTTCACTTCCAAATAACTGAATAACCAGAGCATAGCAACTTAAGCTTCAATTTGATTCGACGGTCCGCGTGATTCGGCTCTACTACGAAGTCTATCTTCGTCCAAAATGATCTCAAATTAACCAAGGTGGTGCTGAAAGACGGGAAATTCTGCCTGCAACGCAGAAAGGACAAAAAAATTGTTTTCACGCCAATCTCTCCCCAACCCAAGATAACAGAGATTGTAACGGTTAACCGTTACTATGTGAAACATGCAAAGTCAAAGGGTGAATATGAAAAAAGAATCACGTGGTTGACTATGGAAGGTGCCACACAGAATGTAGCAATTCATGAATACAATGGTGTGTGCCCTTCACCACAACAACATGGATATGCCAAAAATAAAACATCAGAATACATCAGATTGGACCCAGCATGTATGCAGAGAATGCAAAAATCCCACCAAAGGCCAGGAGAAATCTATTTAAAGGAAACCCAAGACTTTGAAAACGGTCCACGTAACAGAAAGCAAATATACAACCTAAAGTACAGGGAAAAGAAAGGTGAGGGCGAGAGACACCACACAAAAAATTTTGCTGACCAGCTGGCCGCTGTTGAAGATCTGTAACATTACAACAGATTCGTCAAACTCATCTTAAAACAGAGTCAAAGAGTACCTGCTATCATTTGCTACACCGATGAACAGATTGAAGATCTACAACGGTTTTGTTGTGCCCCGTCATCTGCGCAGGCAACTGTCATTGGGGTTGATAAAACCTTCAATTTGGGTGAGGTGCATGTTACCGCCATTGCTTATAAAAACCTGGCACTCAAAAAACAAAGAACAGAAGATCACCCTGTTTTCTGTGGGCCCCTACTGCTCCACGGAAAAAGTGACACTGAGACTTTTTACCTTCTTTTTTTTCAACATCTTGCGGGCAAACTTTCCTCAGATCACCTGCCCATTTTAGGTAGCGAGGACGAAAGCGCCATGAGAAACGCCACGGCAATGGCTTTTCCAGGGGCAACAAGAAAGGTGTGTACCAGACACCTTCAGAAAAATCTGAAAGCTGCCCTTTCAGATAAGGTTGAATTGCCAAAAGCAGAACGGAAAGAAATGGTACTCAATGTGTTTGGACAAAATGGAGTTCTCATCACCTCAAAAACCCCAGCTGAAGTGACAGACAAATGCTTCATCTCACTGATAATACAAGCCACGCCACCTTGAAGACACATCTGAGAAGAATTTGTCCTATGATAGAGGAAAACGTCAAAGCAAAACAAAAGCCTAACCTCTTGCTCCCCAAGCAGCCCTGGACCAACAATAACTGAGAGTCGTTGAACCACGTACTTAAACAGGCAGCTGACTGGCGGCCAAGAAAACTCGTAGAACTGGTGGAGAAGTTGCAGAATGTTGTTGTCCAACAATTATCGGAAGAGACCAGGGCTATGTTTGGAACGCCAGGCCAGTTGTACTTGGATGAGGCATTTAGCACATTTCAAATCCCGAGGGTTGCTTGGCTATCAAAGCCTGAAAGCTGGAAAAAACCACACATGCGAAAGTTCAGAAAGACATATCGAAAGTTCAGAAAGACATATAAAGAAACGGTTGTCCGCAGTACAGATGGTCGGAACTGTGCCTGTCCTCCGAAACACAAGGGTAAAAAACCTGGTCAGCGAAAACGCAGGTGCAATGGCAAAACGACAACCCTTACACACAAAGCTAAAAGATCCAAACAAGAATAGCAAGCTCTTGAAGATGATGGTGACAGTGAATTATTGTACCGAGGAAATGGCAAAGAATGTGGGGATGACTGTGGAGTAGTCTATGATGATGATAATGCTGATGATGATGTCGATGATGTACATGTATTTATCCTGTGACTGAGTAGAATACTACATCATGTGTGTGCATGTTTGTGAGTCGTTAATTATGCGTTATAGAAATAAACCTAGAAATGCATTATTCTTTTAATTTAATAAAAGTTGTTCACCCGCTAATGCTGTTCTGTGTTTGCAATAAGGTGAACTAACCAGCAAACATGAAACAAGCAAATCAGTGATGCATCAAAATCCAATCCTACTGCGGTTTAAAAGATAATTATATTTCTCTTTCCTTCTCTTATGTCTCAATTTTAATTTTTGTTCTTGATGGATTTGGGTGGACACAATACATGATGAACTCAAGTTATACATTTTGACGACATATACTCTTGCAAGGTGTCATATATTAAATAGATTGATTTAGTATTTATCAAATATACATTTTTCTTGAGGGATGTGGGTGAATTTGGGGGGATTTGGGTTGATTTGGAGAGAGAGAGAGAGAGAGAGAGAGAGAGAGAGAGAGAGAGAGAGAGAGTAAGTGAGTGAAAGAGAGTGAGACAGAGAGAGTGAGACAGAGAGAGAGACAGAGACAGAAAGAGACAGAGACAGAAAGAGACAGAGAAAGAAAGAAACAGAGAAAGAAAGAGACAGAAAGAGACAGAGACGGACATAGACAGAGACAGAAATAGACAGAAAGAGACGAAAAGAGACAGAGACAGAGACAGAGACAGAGACAGGCAGAGACAGACAGAGACAGAGACGGAAATAGACAGAGACAGAAATAGACAGAGACAGAAATAGACAGAAAGAGACAGAAAGAGACAGAAAGAGACAGAAAGAGACAGAGACGGAAATAGACAGAGACAGAAATAGACAGAAAGAGACAGAAAGAGACAGAGAAAGAAAGAGACAGAAAGAGACAGAGACGGAAATAGACAGAGACAGAAATAGACAGAAGGAGACAGAAAGAGACAGAGACGGAAATAGACAGAGAAAGAAATAGACAGAGACAGAAAGAGACGGAAAGAGACAGAGACAGACAGACAGAGACAGAGACAGAGACAGAGACAGAGACAGAGACAGAGACAGACAGAGACAGACAGAGACAGACAGAGACAGGGGGGGGGAGGGGGGCAGAGAGAGAGAGAGAGAGAGAGAGAGAGAGAGAGCGAGAAAGGGTGGGGGCGCAGAGACACCGACACATCAGGAGAGGGAGCGACCGAGAGAGACCGAGACAGAGGGGAGAGTACAGAGACAGAGAGAGAACACACACAGGAAGAGACAGAGGAAACACACCAGAGAGAGAGAGACAAAGAGACGAGAGACAAAGAGAGGAGAAGACAAAGAAAGAGAGAGAGAGAGAGGAGAGACAGAGCGAGAGAGAGAGAGAGAGAGAGAGAAAGCGAGAGGAGAACAACGAGAGTGAGACAAAGAGATAGCGAGACAGGAGAGGGAGAGAGACAACTGATGAGAGAGAGACACAATGAGATTGAGAGAGAGTTAAATGAATAGAGAATATAGGCCGACCGCCCTTTACAATTTTAAAATACAATATCACAAATGATCAATTCCTACATACAATCAATGGCAGTTTTCCTCTCGTTGTTTCAAGGCATAAAATATGTACATAGCCACATTTCTCGTCGTTATCTTATCAGAAGCAGACATGAGTTGCATGAAATTCGTTCCAGCCTCTAAATGACGTTTGATGTATTTCTCTCTTATTTCTTTATAGAAGGGGCAGTCCACCAAAAAATGCTCTTCGTCTTCATTTTGATGACAAAACGGGCATGTTGAGTTATTGTACAGAAGATTAAAACGGTGTCTGTTAATATTTAGGTTGTTTACACCAAATCTGAACCTTGCAAAAGCATCACGAAATTTTTTAATAGTTAACATTTTTAGGTACGCCTCCTCCCCAAAGAAATTCTTGAAAGAGGAGTACCAGCAGTATCTTGTACTGGAGCTATTTCCTTCCTGCCAAGACTGTCTGTGACAGTCTCGAAGTCTTTGCTTAAACGCTCTGAGGAAGGGTTTTTCGTTGCCAACGCCTCCATTGAGCCATACGTGAGCAAATCCTGACCTGGAGAGGCAACTTTCTATGAGAGCTGTCCAATTCCTGCTTTGTGGGATATTGGAGTTAGCTAACCAGCGATATGCTTGTTTGGGGAGCCTGTTAGTTGGCATTTTACTAATTTTTAGCCAATATTTAACTGCTCTAGTGCAGCCTGAGATAGACAGGGGATATCTTCCCAGGTCCCCATACACCATATGAGTAGGTGTGCGGGTATCCAGACCTAGAATTCTTTTGCAGGCGAAGCTGTGAGCTTTTTCCACTATGTCAGCTTTACCCATGCCCCATATCTCAGAACCATAAAGCAGGAGAGATTGTACTTGGGAGTCGAATAACTTGAAGAAGATAGTGGTGCTTGTGTTATGCAAGCTCCACATGGTCTTCAGTACTTGAACGACTCTTTGCTTCCCTTTAGTTAATAGGTCTTCCAGATGTAGATTGAGAGATAACCTTGTGGAAAAGGTGAAGCCTAAGTACTTATAGCTATTTACAACTTCTAGCTTCCTGCCGGCTAAGGTCCACCTTTCCCCTTGTGCTAAATGGCCTCCTTTTCGGAAGACCATCACTTTCGTTTTGTCCAGGTTAACCTTCAAACCCAAGGTACGAGACGCCTGGACAAGATTATTTAGCTGGTTTTGTAAACCAATCGGAGCTGTAGAGAGTAGAGCAACATCATCAGCGAAAAAGAGGGCGAATATTTCTGGAGTGCCAGGTTGTAGCTGGACCCCGTGTTTCCCTAACTTCCGTACATGATTAGCAACAACATCTATATATAGAGAAAAAATTATCGGACTCTCCAAGGCCCCCTGTTTTACGCCCGCCGGGCATTTAAAGAAATCTGATAATGTGTTGTTCCATCGTACACAAGCTTCAACATTTGCATACATAGCTTTCAACATTTGGATAAATTTGGATGAAAGGCCAGTGTTTTCGAGGACTTTCCAGAGTTGATTCCTATCTACCGAGTCGAAAGCCTTTTCAAAATCAACAAATGATACATAGAGCTTCCCCCGACCGTCGCCATAGACGTGCTTCAGGACCATAGAGTACAGGGTGAAGACATGGTCGATTGTAGAGTACTGCGTCCTAAAACCTGCTTGCTCTCGACAGATTATGTCCTCGTTCTCTGTCCAACAGCGTAACCGGCGTGTCAGGATGGAAGCAAAGACCTTGCTGAGAATACAAAGTAACGAAATCCCTCTGTAGTTGTTGGGATCCAGCTTATCACCCTTCTTGTGCAGAGAGACAATTACAGAACGAGACCATTCACAGGGAAAGTAGTGGGAGTCATAGAGGATATTAAACAGTTTCGTCAGGAATGGTGCTAATCTATCACAGCCAACTTTATAACATTCACCAGGAATTGTATCAATCCCCGCCGATTTCCGTGGTTTGATTCTGAGAAGAGCCGTCTTCACCTCATCTAACGTAATGGGATCATCCAGAATGGAATTTGTTACAATGCTTCCAGCAAGTGGAGTATCTCCGATTACACTCTCCAATCTGGATTTCGCATCGCAACTACTCAGGGAAAGATTCTCGAAAATAGTTTTTCATGGTAGTCATATTAATGTCAACATTAACAGGACATTTGTATGTTGTATTCTTTACAAATGACCAAAATGTGCGTGCATTTTTGATACTATTCATGAGCTGGATGTTGGTCAAAACAAAGTGACTCTTTTTCTTTGCACGTATTAAACTTTTGTATGCTTTTCTGCTGGCCAAATATTTTTCTTTATGCTCTAAGAATTTTGATTTTCTATATTGGGTAAGGGATTTCCTTGCATCATGTTTAGCAGTGCGACATTCGTAGTCGTACCAAACGGGCTGATTTCTAATTATGGGTGACCTAGCAGGGACTTTCTTTACCATACATTGTGTACAGGAAAGAATGGCATCATTGAAAAGCTGAAGAGCCGATTCGACAGAAATGTGCATCATTTGTGAAGCTTCCTCTAGCTTTTTCGTAAAATCAAGGTGGCCCATGCTTTCCAAAACGATATTAGCTTTTTTGGTATCCCATCGTATTTGGGATACATAAACCATCTTTGTCATTTATCTCAGGTTTTCTTTTTTCTGGTCCAATCGTGATTACTAACGGCATGTGGTGACTTTCTACCCTGTTACCAACCGAAAGATCTACTGTGTAATTTGAATAGTTAGCATCAATCAAGCAATAGTCGATAACACTTTCGCCGTGAGGTGATAGATAAGTGTATCGTCCTTCCCTATCACTTAAAGTGCATCCATTCAGAATGTACAGTTGGTGGATCTGGCACAGACTTTTCATGAGGATGCCAAAGTTGTTAACGACACCATCTTGAGACATTCTAGGGTGACTAAGGTTAGAGTATCTACAACTTGCCCATAACCCTGTATCGTCATCTTGTTCGGAACTAGCTGCCCTGGTATCCCATGTCCCGACTCTTGCATTTAAGTCGCCACATATCATTAATGATGATTCTGGGAATGCTTCCTGACACTGAAGGATAACATCCTCCAGAATTGATAGGTTACAAGTTATGTCCATGTCCTTGTAATAAGGAGAGTCTTGTGG
>JAWQFJ010008648.1:0-21100 GCA_034096865.1 Theodoxus fluviatilis | reverse complement strand
GGCGTAGAGCAAAAAATGACATTTAAAATAATTTAATTCATCAGTTTGTGTGCATTCATTCTCAGCTGTATCATTTTGTGCCATCCTACATTCCAGGCCATCCTTGGTCGCTGGTTTCAGCATTGGAGTGGGAGGTTCTACGTGGCGGGACGTGGACTACCTGGTGGACAACACCACCACCCCGATATCTCTATCGTCCCTATTGCTGACCCGTCCCACTCAGGTAGGGCCAGTAACTGGACAGGGCATATAGGTTAGAGCTAGGCAATAGAGTTCATGCGCCACGGTGGTCCAGTTTGTGAGAAATGTGCGGAACAGCTCGGAAGTTCCTGTGGAGAACGGATGTGCACTAGGTGTCCCTCTCACCTTAGTGTTCGTGAAGGCCCTGTTGCCCCTGTGGTTGATTAGAGGCCACTCACGTGAACTACTGGTAATAGAAATGGAGCGTTTAGCTTCATAATAAACTGATAGAATTGGGGAGTTTGAGAGTTTGGTTGACACCCGTCTGGCTATTTTTTACATTGATGTGAATGCTCTCCTTTCATTCCATAGTAACAAGTACAAATGGTATCACTTGAAGGGATGTGATAATGAGGTTCATTGGAGAGCTTGGGCACTGAGTTGCAGGGAATAACTACAAGAACCGCCAGTCAGGGAGGAAGCTCTGGCTCCCCCCCGTCTCTGCTGGCAGCAGTTCCTGCTCCTAACATCTGCCGCTACCTCTCGACAAAGCCTGGCAGGGAGAGGATGTCCTTTTTTGAACTCCACATGCGCAAAGCAAAAGGGCGTCTATGTACTCAGCCGTCTGTTGTCCGGCGTCCGGGCGTGCCGTCCGTCCGGGCGTAAAAAACTTAAACGTTGGATTTTTCTCGGAGACTATTAAGTCTATCAACACCAAATGTGGCATGATGGTGTATGATGACAAGGCCTCAAAAAACATACATAGTGACTTGACTTTGCTTCAAGGTCAAGGTCACAGGAGCCATAAATGTGGTATCAAAAACAGTCATTTTTCACATTTTCCCAATTTTCTCCCACGTTATTGAGAATGGCGATCTTAGCTACAAGTGGTATATAGGTCAAAGCAAGCCCTATCTTTTGATATCAGTTTAGTTGACCTTGCTTCAAGGTCAAGGTCACAGGAGCTCTTCAAAGTTGGATTGAATACATATTTTGAAGTGACCTTGACCCTGAACTATGGAAGATAACTGTTTCAAACTTAATAATTATGTGGGGCACATGTTATACTTTCATCATGAGACACATTTGTTCACATATCATCAAGGTCAAGGTCACTTTGACCCTTATGAAATGTGACCAAAATGGGGTAGTGAACCACTAAAAGTGACTATATCTCATGGTAGAAAGTGCCAATAAGCACCATTGTGCTTCCTATGTCTTGAATTAACAGCTTTGTGTTGCATGACCTTGGATGACCTTGACCTTGGGTCAAGGTCACATGTATTTTGGTAGGGAAAATGTGTAAAGCATTTCTTTGTGTATGATGTCATTGGTAGGTTTAGTTGTTTGACCTTGACCTTGAAGGTCACCTGAAGGTCAAGTTCATATAAAGGTCAAGGTCAAGCATGTGAGTCGTATGGGCTTTGCCCTTCTTGTTTCCTGTCTTTTTCCCCACACAAATGTCCATCCTAAATATGGATTAAATGAAAGTCACTCCCAAGGGTACAGCCTGTAGAACAAATTGAATCAATACATGAACATAAAACATGTCATGAACAAGCAGAAGTCATGATAAAGAAATGTCATCATTGCAATCAACAAGGAAAGAAAGCGGCCACTAGCGCATAGCTTTCTTAGGGCTTCTACCCAGCTTCTTCAACAGTTTGTAACTAAAGTGACTTTGTAGAAGCAGAAATTGCCATGAATCTTTTGAGTGTCCAAAAGAATGTTTGAAAACAGTGTGTTTTGTGTGAATGAAAAGTAGTGCAGTGATTCTAAGTAATATTTTAGAATTGTGTTTACTTCAAAGGAGAAAATATCAGAATATGGTGTTTCTACACCTGCTGTGCAGAAGCATTATTATTAATCTTGCTCATGCCTTGTTCCATATATATGTACATAACTTTTCTGCCTGTTCCAGGGCTCCCTTTTTGTCATGAACTATTCCAGTAAAATAAACTTATTTCAGTAAACTAAACTTACTGTGTGAATCTGTTGTCAGGTTCCTGATGGGTGCTGTGGATGTGCTCAATGCCACCATCATGGAGTCCTACTTTGGCAACCAGGAGGCCCGTGCCCTGGACCTGGTGGCAAACCGAGCCTTCATGAAGAAATTGACCGACAAGTGCAAGGCCAAGTGTCTGAAGCAGATCATCGATGAGATGCCCCAGGCCACAGAGAAGGAGTGGCCTGTCTGGATGGTGAGCCTTTCCTTCAGTCAGCTGCTATCGCTGCTCTTTGCCCACTGAATGGCTCATGGACATGGATGTTTGTGAAATTATTCTTGGTTTTGAAACTTAGTCGTTGTCATAATGAACCAAGTTGGGTTTGTTTGCTTTTCAGGGGGGCTGGCCTGTATTGAAGTAAAGTGAAGCATATCTGTAATGGGAACTTCTGCTATTTGAAATGACCTGTTTTACAGGGTGTGCACTGGTGTCTTGGTTCAAAATGGAAAATGCAGTCATGGCATTTCTTGTTTCCAGGTTGGAAATGATGACATCGACCGCATCATTGACCGCATTGGCCATGACAATGCTATTGCTGTCATCACTGTTCAAATGACCCTCCCAGGCGCTCCAGTTGTCTTCTATGGAGATGAAATTGGCATGACCACTGGAACCAATGCTCTTGTTGGCAACGTCAAGGTATGTAGAATGGACATAAAGCCTTTGTTCCTGTATACTCATCTCTTGAAATGCATTCTGCAATGTGAATACACATTTCTTTTCATTTCTTTCATCTGTAGTAAGGTTTTAAAACGGCATGGGAAACAATGTATTTTTTCTTGGAGAAGGAAAATAGTTCAACTAGTTCCTCGCTTGAAAAGGTTGCACTCTGTGGGGCCTGTGGTCATGCCTGGCCTTGTGTTTTTGCAGAGGGAGGACAACTACCGCACTCCCATGCAGTGGACCAACAAACCAGGGGCGGGCTTCAGCACTGCCAACAAGACCTGGATCCCCATCAATGCTGACTACACCACCATCAACGTCCAGGTAAGCCTGCCTGCTCGTTTGATTGACCGTGCAAGTGTCAGAGGCAGATACAACCCATGGTATGCAAATTAGCCTTTACAAGTCCATAATGCAGACAGGGGCAAATATCTGCTTAGTTTATGGGGGCACAAAAAATGAAGGAATTGTAGAAGAACCACCAAAAAATAGAGAAAGAAAAGTTATCCTGTGTATTCATTGACTTGGGTTACGAGATCTTTGGGAAGTGAAGTGACTTCTACAGTAAGTCTTGCCGTCACCTTCCACCAGCTCAGAATGTAAGACCTAGACCCTGAAGTTGAACAAAACGGATTCCTTAATACTTGACATGATATTTGCAAACGAAGCTTGAAAACGCATTGGTAATTGATTAACACTTAGCGTGCGGCCGGCGGGAATTCCCGCCGAGCTTGTTTTCACCGCTGTGTGCGGACGGCGGGAGGTCCCGCCCGCACTCGATCGCTGAGGGTGGATTTAACATACAAGAAAATCCCAACAGTGCAGATTGTCTGAGTGATACAGTGTGCAAAAAAATATTGCTGTGAACCCCATGCCAGACCTGGGAAAGCCCCAGCTTACCTTTCGCTATTTTTCCCTCAGACGGAGAACGCACACCGCTCTGGCCATGGCCAGCTGGAGACAATCATGTCCCTGGCTGCCCTGCGCACCAACGAGTCGCTGCAGTTCGGCACCAAGGAGACCTACGTCTACCAAGACCTCATGTGGATGATCCGCCGAGCCACGGGCTTCCCTGGCTACCTTATCATCATCAACTTTGGCACTCAGGACACCAGCTATATGTTCCATGAAGGGGAGGGTGGGGTGGACACGGAAAACCTGGAGCTGGTGTTCCACTCCAAGGGCTCCGATGCTTTGGGCACTGTCTACAACATCAAGGAAAGAGCCCTGGCTGTCAAGGCTCTAGAGGCAGCTGTCTACAAGTTTGCCTGAGAGCTCCAAGCTCCCTTACTCCCCTCTATCCGCAGTCACAGATCCAGCAGTACTAACAACTACCAGATTTTACCTCTATTGACTGATACAAGTGTTCATGATGATGGTAGAAAGAGAATAGTTTTGTTGAACTTATTTATTACTGTAACTTATGATTTCATACAGAAATGAATTTGCTGTTGTAGCAAGGTTTTGTGATGAACAGTCTGAAAATATAATTTGTGTTGCTATTTTTAATGAATTACAGAAACCTTATAGATTATAATTCTGTTGTTGACAATTTTTGCAGATTTTATTTGTTGGCAAGTTTGAAAACATTGATCTGAAAACAAGTATGTTTCGTGATTATCACAAAGCCAACTGACAAAAAGGAATTGTTTTATTGTTGTTGTTTTAATAAGTTGTTATATATAATATAGGCGTTACAAAAAAGCCTGATTTAGAAATGCAATGGACTTTATTATTGAGAGGAATGTTACATTCTTTGACAGTGCTTTTACTGCCCTTCACCACACATTTCCTTTTACTGAGAAACCAGTCAAGACTGCAAACACAAAATAAATCAAACTAAGAGCATTTCATTATGTCTTTGTTGTTTTGAATGTGTTTATGAACAGTGAGCATGTTGTGACTTGCCTTTTCAAAGTGCCAAATGAAGCTGCATGCAACGATGATGTGTATGCGAAATAGAAAATCCATTCATTGATTAATCCAGGTCATTCCAGAATCCTCTGTTCATTGTGAATCACCACAGTGCCCAAGTACTTGCCTACACATCCTGCTGGACTGGCTAGGACAGCTCTGTTGGAGTGAAGGGTCATCTATGGATGAGGCATACCAAGCACTCAAGCACCAATCACCTGAATTGTGAGAACTTTGTAGCCATGTTCTTGGGACCTGATGGCTTTTATATGCAGAGCCAATACTCCTTCATGATGAAAGACCCATGATTGCTGGTTAGCACTGTTGGGAGAGAAAAAAACAACTTGAAAATTGATCTAATCTCAAAACCATGACAAGGATTTAGGCACCATTGCAGACATCAGCAGTGCAGGAAATTGTTGATTCTGGATGACTAGTACTGTAATTCTATTCAACTGATTTGATCAAGTTCCAAGTTGGTGACAAATGGGCCTTCAAAATCTCTATGAGCTCTTCTGTGGCTTGATAAATGTTTGTAACACATTGTGGATACAGTCCCAGCAGAAACATGCATGGAAGATTGGGATTCACTAATAGGAGAATAAAGGGCAAGTGAACACAATGGACGTCAGCAACTGACAACACTCACGGCAGTTGCAATGATTGTAGGCAGAAGACTGCAGATCCATGTAGAGTGTATCTTCGAGTTGGGAATCTGCTGAATATTTTGCCTGTCTGTCCGTCCGTCCGTCTGTTCCTCTCTCTCTCTCTCTCTCTCTCTCTCTCTCTCTCTCTCTCTCTCTCTCTCTCTCTCTCTCTCACACACACACACACACACACACACACACTCACGTACATATACGTATACACGCACACTCAAACATGTACATATGCACGCGTGCACATCCACACACACACGTACACGCGCGCACACACACAAACACACACACACGCGCAGCGCACACGTCTTTTCGAAGGTTTCTCGATCTTGTGCTTGAGTGGGCGCGTGCACCTCAAGAAACGGTCACGACTGCTAGCCGCATTGTGTACGGTCTGCGCTTCCAAGCTGCGTCCTTTGCATGCAACCAGGGTGGTTAAGCAGCTCGGGCAGATCACAGTGATGTCAAGCGAACAATACCCGTGCTAATTACGAGTAGAGACGTATAACGCCTTTCGTTCACCGTGATCGCATGTTACGGACGAGGAAATGGAAGAGATCTTCATGAGTCGATGCCGTTCATGGAATTCGTTGAAAGAGAAGCAGCGACAGTGGGCAGACTGCATTGGTGGACATAACGACGATTAAACCAGAGAAATTGCAACTGACTTTGCCCTGATATCGTGCCACCGGCGGCCGGATTTTCCACTAAGGTTTTCTCTGTGCACTTGGTGGCCATTGGTGCTTTTCAACACACTGTTCTAGGGTCTTTTTTCTTGTACATCGAAGTGGCGCACGCGCACGACGAGTGCGTGCCTGCGCAGCAGGCACGCCCCTCTCGGGGGTCCGGGGGCATTCCCCCCCGAAAAATTTTGAGAAAAAAGGTTCAAATCTGTGCAATCAGGCAGTGCGGTCATTTCCAAGAGTTTTTGTTTGGTCTCAGATTGTTCCTGTCTCTGCCCGGGTTTGATTTGTCTGTTGCGAGTAGCAAAAGGAAGGCATCTGAACCCTCTGGACCCCATTAATTTTCACGGATTTTTACTCCCTGCCAGCCGGTTATTTTCTGGTACCGTGCCCCAAAACCGAGACCCCTCTTCTGTTTAAAAATATACAATTATTTTATTATTTGCTATAGAGGCAAACTTTTTGGAGGAAAGATGGAAAATTGAATGCTCTCTCTGATAGACACACTGAAATTTATGTCCATGCAATACAATATGATTTAAAAATAAACTGAGACAACACAAATTAAAAAACGTGTCGAGTGACAGGCTGCCACTGACTCACTCGAGAATAAATTCCCGCATCGCTTCCTTTCTTCACCCTCACTTGACCAGCGTAGCGATACGTTTTGTCGATCATCAAGTCAACGACTTTATTAGTTGAAATAGAGATAAAAAGCATCCGATTTAGATACCTCATCGGGCACATGTTGAGGAGAGTCCATGCGCGAATTTAGAAGTTACCGATCGAGGTAGACACGTTGTTGCGCGATTTCAATTGCGCACGCTGGCTCAGAAATGATTGAGTTCGATTCTGATGAAGAGCGAATCTTTGAAATATTGTTCGATTCTGACTCGGAAGAAGAATTCCATGGCTTCACAGAGGAAGATTTGGTTGAGTTTGCCACAGCAACCAAGAGTGGTCACACGCAGACGGAATCTTAGACTGCGCTGGTTCAACTTCGATTTTGTCATCGGAGTCACTGTCTGCGGCAAACTCGACCAAATCTTCCTCTGTGAAACCATGGAATTCTTCTTCCGAGTCCGAATCGAACAATATTTCGAAGATTCGCTCTTCATCAGGATCGAGCTGAGTCATTTCTGGGCCAGCGTGCGCGATCGAAATCGAGCGGCAGCGTGTCTACCTCGATCAGTAACTTAAAAATTCGATCTAAATTCGCGCACGTGCAGTGAAACAATATGGCGACTATTATTATGAAAGCGAGGCTCTTCTGTGCAGTCTCCATGCGTAGAGAGCTCTCACAATCCCAAGATTCATAGCAAACAGCGCCAGATTCAAACATGCCTATCAGTTTGTCGACTATAACCGCCGACGGCTGTGAGGGTAGAGGTCTAACTACTGACTCGGCGGTTTAATATGACCAGCCGACGGTGCGCGAAGAGTCGAATTTAAGTTACTGATCGAGGTAGACACGCTGCCGCTCGATTTCGATCGCGCACGCTGGCCCAGAAATGACTCAGCTCGATCCTGATGAAGAGCGAATCTTCGAAATATTGTTCGATTCGGACTCGGAAGAAGAATTCCATGGCTTCACAGAGGAAGATTTGGTCGAGTTTGCCGCAGACAGTGACTCCGATGACAAAATCGAAGTTGAACCAGCGCAGTCTAAGATTCCGTCTGCGTGTGACCACTCTTGGTTGCTGTGGCAAACTCAACCAAATCTTCCTCTGTGAAGCCATGGAATTCTTCTTCCGAGTCAGAATCGAACAATATTTCAAAGATTCGCTCTTCATCAGAATCGAACTCAATCATTTCTGAGCCAGCGTGCGCAATTGAAATCGCGCAACAACGTGTCTACCTCGATCGGTAACTTCTAAATTCGCGCATGGACTCTCCTCAACATGTGCCCGATGAGGTATCTAAATCGGATGCTTTTTATCTCTATTTCAACTAATAAAGTCGTTGACTTGATGATCGACAAAACGAATCGCTACGCTGGTCAAGTGAGGGTGAAGAAAGGAAGCGATGCGGGAATTTATTCTCGAGTGAGTCAGTGGCAGCCTGTCACTCGACACGTTTTTTAATTTGTGTTGTCTCAGTTTATTTTTAAATCATATTGTATTGCATGGACATAAATTTCAGTGTGTCTATCAGAGAGAGCATTCAATTTTCCATCTTTCCTCCAAAAAGTTTGCCTCTATAGCAAATAATAAAATAATTGTATATTTTTAAACAGAAGAGGGGTCTCGGTTTTGGGGCACGTCCAGAAAATAACCGGCTGGCAGGGAGTAAAAATCCGTGAAAATTAATGGGGTCCAGAGGGTTCAGATGCCTTCCTTTTGCGACTCGCACAGACAAATCAAACCCGGGCAGAGACAGGAAGAATCCTGTGACTCAAACCAAAAAGACTCTTGGAAAAGACCGCACTGCCAGATTGCACAGATTTGCCACCACTTTTTCTCAACATTTTCGGGGGGGCATGGCCCCCGGACCCCCTAGAGAGGCGTGCCTGCTGCGCAGGGCACGCACACGTCGTGCGCGTCGCGCACTTCGATGTACAAGAAAAAAGACCCTAGAACAGTGTGTTGAAAAGCACCAATGGCCACCAAGTGCACAGAGAAACACTAAGAGGAAAATCCGGCCGCCGGTGGCACGATATCAGGGCCAAAGTCAGTGTGCAATTCTCTGCGTTCACATCTGTCGTTTAAATGTCCACCAATGCAGTCTGCCCACTGTCGCTGCTTCTCTTTCAACGAATTCCATGAACGGCATCGACTCATGAAGATCTCTTCCATTTCCTCGTCCGTAACATGCGATCACGGTGAACGAAAGGCGTTATACGTCTCTACTCGTAATTAGCACGGGTATTGTTCGCTTGACATCACTGTGATCTGCCCGAGCTGCTTAACCACCCTGGTTGCATGCAAAGGACGCAGCTTGGAAGCGCAGACCGTACACAATGCGGCTAGCAGTCGTGACCGTTTCTTGAGGTGCACGCGCCCACTCAAGCACAAGATCGAGAAACCTTCGAAAAGACGTGTGCGCTGCGCGTGTGTGTGTGTTTGTGTGTGTGCGCGCGTGTACGTGTGTGTGTGGATGTGCACGCGTGCATATGTACATGTTTGAGTGTGCGTGTATACGTATATGTACGTGAGTGTGTGTGTGTGTGTGTGTGTGTGAGAGAGAGAGAGAGAGAGAGAGAGAGAGAGAGAGAGAGAGAGAGAGAGAGAGAGAGAGAGAGAGAGGAACAGACGGACGGACGGACAGACAGGCAAAATATTCAGCAGATTCCCAACTCGAAGATACACTCTACATGGATCTGCAGTCTTCTGCCTACAATCATTGCAACTGCCGTGAGTGTTGTCAGTTGCTGACGTCCATTGTGTTCACTTGCCCTTTATTCTCCTATTAGTGAATCCCAATCTTCCATGCATGTTTCTGCTGGGACTGTATCCACAATGTGTTACAAACATTTATCAAGCCACAGAAGAGCTCATAGAGATTTTGAAGGCCCATTTGTCACCAACTTGGAACTTGATCAAATCAGTTGAATAGAATTACAGTACTAGTCATCCAGAATCAACAATTTCCTGCACTGCTGATGTCTGCAATGGTGCCTAAATCCTTGTCATGGTTTTGAGATTAGATCAATTTTCAAGTTGTTTTTTTCTCTCCCAACAGTGCTAACCAGCAATCATGGGTCTTTCATCATGAAGGAGTATTGGCTCTGCATATAAAAGCCATCAGGTCCCAAGAACATGGCTACAAAGTTCTCACAATTCAGGTGATTGGTGCTTGAGTGCTTGGTATGCCTCATCCATAGATGACCCTTCACTCCAACAGAGCTGTCCTAGCCAGTCCAGCAGGATGTGTAGGCAAGTACTTGGGCACTGTGGTGATTCACAATGAACAGAGGATTCTGGAATGACCTGGATTAATCAATGAATGGATTTTCTATTTCGCATACACATCATCGTTGCATGCAGCTTCATTTGGCACTTTGAAAAGGCAAGTCACAACATGCTCACTGTTCATAAACACATTCAAAACAACAAAGACATAATGAAATGCTCTTAGTTTGATTTATTTTGTGTTTGCAGTCTTGACTGGTTTCTCAGTAAAAGGAAATGTGTGGTGAAGGGCAGTAAAAGCACTGTCAAAGAATGTAACATTCCTCTCAATAATAAAGTCCATTGCATTTCTAAATCAGGCTTTTTTGTAACGCCTATATTATATATAACAACTTATTAAAACAACAACAATAAAACAATTCCTTTTTGTCAGTTGGCTTTGTGATAATCACGAAACATACTTGTTTTCAGATCAATGTTTTCAAACTTGCCAACAAATAAAATCTGCAAAAATTGTCAACAACAGAATTATAATCTATAAGGTTTCTGTAATTCATTAAAAATAGCAACACAAATTATATTTTCAGACTGTTCATCACAAAACCTTGCTACAACAGCAAATTCATTTCTGTATGAAATCATAAGTTACAGTAATAAATAAGTTCAACAAAACTATTCTCTTTCTACCATCATCATGAACACTTGTATCAGTCAATAGAGGTAAAATCTGGTAGTTGTTAGTACTGCTGGATCTGTGACTGCGGATAGAGGGGAGTAAGGGAGCTTGGAGCTCTCAGGCAAACTTGTAGACAGCTGCCTCTAGAGCCTTGACAGCCAGGGCTCTTTCCTTGATGTTGTAGACAGTGCCCAAAGCATCGGAGCCCTTGGAGTGGAACACCAGCTCCAGGTTTTCCGTGTCCACCCCACCCTCCCCTTCATGGAACATATAGCTGGTGTCCTGAGTGCCAAAGTTGATGATGATAAGGTAGCCAGGGAAGCCCGTGGCTCGGCGGATCATCCACATGAGGTCTTGGTAGACGTAGGTCTCCTTGGTGCCGAACTGCAGCGACTCGTTGGTGCGCAGGGCAGCCAGGGACATGATTGTCTCCAGCTGGCCATGGCCAGAGCGGTGTGCGTTCTCCGTCTGAGGGAAAAATAGCGAAAGGTAAGCTGGGGCTTTCCCAGGTCTGGCATGGGGTTCACAGCAATATTTTTTTGCACACTGTATCACTCAGACAATCTGCACTGTTGGGATTTTCTTGTATGTTAAATCCACCCTCAGCGATCGAGTGCGGGCGGGACCTCCCGCCGTCCGCACACAGCGGTGAAAACAAGCTCGGCGGGAATTCCCGCCGGCCACACGCTAAGTGTTAATCAATTACCAATGCGTTTTCAAGCTTCGTTTGCAAATATCATGTCAAGTATTAAGGAATCCGTTTTGTTCAACTTCAGGGTCTAGGTCTTACATTCTGAGCTGGTGGAAGGTGACGGCAAGACTTACTGTAGAAGTCACTTCACTTCCCAAAGATCTCGTAACCCAAGTCAATGAATACACAGGATAACTTTTCTTTCTCTATTTTTTGGTGGTTCTTCTACAATTCCTTCATTTTTTGTGCCCCCATAAACTAAGCAGATATTTGCCCCTGTCTGCATTATGGACTTGTAAAGGCTAATTTGCATACCATGGGTTGTATCTGCCTCTGACACTTGCACGGTCAATCAAACGAGCAGGCAGGCTTACCTGGACGTTGATGGTGGTGTAGTCAGCATTGATGGGGATCCAGGTCTTGTTGGCAGTGCTGAAGCCCGCCCCTGGTTTGTTGGTCCACTGCATGGGAGTGCGGTAGTTGTCCTCCCTCTGCAAAAACACAAGGCCAGGCATGACCACAGGCCCCACAGAGTGCAACCTTTTCAAGCGAGGAACTAGTTGAACTATTTTCCTTCTCCAAGAAAAAATACATTGTTTCCCATGCCGTTTTAAAACCTTACTACAGATGAAAGAAATGAAAAGAAATGTGTATTCACATTGCAGAATGCATTTCAAGAGATGAGTATACAGGAACAAAGGCTTTATGTCCATTCTACATACCTTGACGTTGCCAACAAGAGCATTGGTTCCAGTGGTCATGCCAATTTCATCTCCATAGAAGACAACTGGAGCGCCTGGGAGGGTCATTTGAACAGTGATGACAGCAATAGCATTGTCATGGCCAATGCGGTCAATGATGCGGTCGATGTCATCATTTCCAACCTGGAAACAAGAAATGCCATGACTGCATTTTCCATTTTGAACCAAGACACCAGTGCACACCCTGTAAACAGGTCATTTCAAATAGCAGAAGTTCCCATTACAGATATGCTTCACTTTACTTCAATACAGGCCAGCCCCCCTGAAAAGCAAACAAACCCAACTTGGTTCATTATGACAACGACTAAGTTTCAAAACCAAGAATAATTTCACAAACATCCATGTCCATGAGCCATTCAGTGGGCAAAGAGCAGCGATAGCAGCTGACTGAAGGAAAGGCTCACCATCCAGACAGGCCACTCCTTCTCTGTGGCCTGGGGCATCTCATCGATGATCTGCTTCAGACACTTGGCCTTGCACTTGTCGGTCAATTTCTTCATGAAGGCTCGGTTTGCCACCAGGTCCAGGGCACGGGCCTCCTGGTTGCCAAAGTAGGACTCCATGATGGTGGCATTGAGCACATCCACAGCACCCATCAGGAACCTGACAACAGATTCACACAGTAAGTTTAGTTTACTGAAATAAGTTTATTTTACTGGAATAGTTCATGACAAAAAGGGAGCCCTGGAACAGGCAGAAAAGTTATGTACATATATATGGAACAAGGCATGAGCAAGATTAATAATAATGCTTCTGCACAGCAGGTGTAGAAACACCATATTCTGATATTTTCTCCTTTGAAGTAAACACAATTCTAAAATATTACTTAGAATCACTGCACTACTTTTCATTCACACAAAACACACTGTTTTCAAACATTCTTTTGGACACTCAAAAGATTCATGGCAATTTCTGCTTCTACAAAGTCACTTTAGTTACAAACTGTTGAAGAAGCTGGGTAGAAGCCCTAAGAAAGCTATGCGCTAGTGGCCGCTTTCTTTCCTTGTTGATTGCAATGATGACATTTCTTTATCATGACTTCTGCTTGTTCATGACATGTTTTATGTTCATGTATTGATTCAATTTGTTCTACAGGCTGTACCCTTGGGAGTGACTTTCATTTAATCCATATTTAGGATGGACATTTGTGTGGGGAAAAAGACAGGAAACAAGAAGGGCAAAGCCCATACGACTCACATGCTTGACCTTGACCTTTATATGAACTTGACCTTCAGGTGACCTTCAAGGTCAAGGTCAAACAACTAAACCTACCAATGACATCATACACAAAGAAATGCTTTACACATTTTCCCTACCAAAATACATGTGACCTTGACCCAAGGTCAAGGTCATCCAAGGTCATGCAACACAAAGCTGTTAATTCAAGACATAGGAAGCACAATGGTGCTTATTGGCACTTTCTACCATGAGATATAGTCACTTTTAGTGGTTCACTACCCCATTTTGGTCACATTTCATAAGGGTCAAAGTGACCTTGACCTTGATGATATGTGAACAAATGTGTCTCATGATGAAAGTATAACATGTGCCCCACATAATTATTAAGTTTGAAACAGTTATCTTCCATAGTTCAGGGTCAAGGTCACTTCAAAATATGTATTCAATCCAACTTTGAAGAGCTCCTGTGACCTTGACCTTGAAGCAAGGTCAACTAAACTGATATCAAAAGATAGGGCTTGCTTTGACCTATATACCACTTGTAGCTAAGATCGCCATTCTCAATAACGTGGGAGAAAATTGGGAAAATGTGAAAAATGACTGTTTTTGATACCACATTTATGGCTCCTGTGACCTTGACCTTGAAGCAAAGTCAAGTCACTATGTATGTTTTTTGAGGCCTTGTCATCATACACCATCATGCCACATTTGGTGTTGATAGACTTAATAGTCTCCGAGAAAAATCCAACGTTTAAGTTTTTTACGCCCGGACGGACGGACGGACGGACAACACGGCTGAGTACATAGACTCACTTTTGCTTCGCATGTGAGTCAAAAAGGACATACCTCTCCCTGCCAGGCTTGTCGAAGGTAGCGGCGATGTAGGAGCGGAACTGCTGCAGCAGAGACTGGGAGCCAGAGCTTCCTCCCTGACTGGCGGTCTTGTAGTTATTCTGCAACATCAGTGCCCAAGCTCTCAATGACCTCATTATCACATCTCAAGTGATACCATTTGTACTTGTTCTATGGAATGAAATGAGAGCATTCACATCAATGTAAAAAATAGCAGACGTGTGTCAACCAAAACTCTCAAACTCCCAATTCATATCAGTTAATTATGAAGCTAAAACTCCATTTCTATTACAAGTAGTTCAGTGAGTGGCCTCTAATCAACACAGGGGCAACAGGTCATTCACGAACACTAAGGTGAGAGGACACTCAAGTGCACATCCTTTCTCCACAGAACTTCCTGAGCTATTCAGCACATTTCTCACAAAACTGGACAACCGTGGCGCATGAACTCTATTGCCTAGCTCTACATATATGCCCTGTCCAGTTACTGGGCCCTACCTGAGTGGACGGGTCAGCAATAGGGACGATAGAGATATCGGGTGTGGTGGTGTTGTCCACCAGGTAGTCCACGTCCGCCACGTAGAAACCTCCCACTCCAATGCTGAACCAGCGACCAAGGATGGCCTGGAATGTAGAATGGCACAAATGATACAGCTGAGAATGAATGAACAAACTGATGAATAAATTATTTAAATGTCATTTTTGCTCTACGCCTATCAGAGAATAGTCAACTGAGAGTTTTCTGTTCTGAAACAAATCGACCGTCTCTGGACCTGGTTATAACACATCAGCAAATATCATCTCATTCTACTGTTTAGCCACAACCCAAGGCAAGCTATATATCAACTGTCATTTCCAGATCAAGAATTATACAAATTTACCACTATCATACCTACAGACCTTTTCTTTTATGTGCATGGTCACTATCACAATCATGTCAGATTCCAGAGAGAAAGAGTTACAAATTAACTACAGGGAGAGAGCACGTTCAGACATACATCGACTCAACTTACCTCGAATTCCTTGATGACATCAGGGTTGGAGAGGTTGAGTTCAGGCAGATCGGAACCCATCTGGGCCAGGTAGAACTGCTGTCGAGTGCTATCGTACACCCAGGCTGACCTTGTACCATCTGCAGTCATCTGGTCATCAGAAAGATTCAGGTCACATAGTTTTGCCAACACAATTGTACATGCTTTTTCATTCTCTCTTTCCATTTACCACTTGAATATTGGGAGTCACCCTTAAGGGCTAGTTCAACATCAAGAATACAGCAAATTTAAAATGAGGAGCTCCTTACAAATACATAAAAGAGAGATTTGATACTAAATGTAAATATCAATGCTTCTACTCTCCAAATCAGGTGTGATTAACCCTTACGCTGCTGAGGTTTCTTTGCATATCGTCATTGCTGCTTGCTGACCTATTTTCCCTAAATTTACTCCAAAAACGGTCACCGTCTTTGAAGCCCATTTTCATATTCTTCTTCCCCTCTGATCAAAAAGTGCAAAGAATAAAAATTGTAGCTGAGAGAATTCTGTACACAGTGGTATGCAGCACTTGAATGAAATTTATCATAATACCTGCGTTTTATTCTCAAAATAAAATAAAACAACAACAACAACAAAACAGACCAATGAAATGCCTTTACACTAACTTTATTATCTAATCATAACCTCCAGCAATTATCAGGCTTGATTTCTGATAGGTTACCTAGTAAAAAGAAGGACAAAAAAGGCCTCAAATCCTTACATGCACCTCAAAAGTCACCACGTACTTGCTGTGATCATGGAGTAGGGGTGTGGTTGGGAGTGGGGAAGACGCTGATCACAGTGCCTAAAAACAATCACTCTAACCTTGTTGAAAGCAAACGATTCTCATGAGGAATTATAAGCATAACTATTTACTCATCCACAAAATGACACCAATGGAATATCTACATGTTACTACAGGTACAATGACATACTAATAAAAATGGCTGAAACTGAAAAATCACACACGCACACACACACACACACACACACACACACACACACACACACACACACACACACACACACAGCTTTTACCCAAGGCAACATGCAGTGTCCATAGCAGGTTGAAAACTATCTAGGAAATCAAGCAAAAATCTCTACAGCAGGTTTAAAATCTCCAATCTCGAAACCGTGAGTGAGGCGCGAGTTGGTCGACTGGATGGGCTGCGAAATATTGCGACGCATACCTGATTGTTTGTTCGGTCATTACATTAGTCCAAATACATCGTCATCGAAGAAGTAAGCGAAAATCTTGTTGGCATCGTCGCTCTCAGTGTGAACAAGTAGGCCAGACGTCTGACAGAAGGGAGGAAGCTAAGCATCTTCGGAAGCCTGCTGTCGGAAAGAGTGTGATGCGCTTCCTGATGCACGTCTTGAAGTTGATCTACTTGACGATGCTCGCTCCGATGCACGGTAACGGTTCGAACTTCGACATCTTCCCGCGATCGGAATCGCTGCAATTCTGCTTCTGCCTCGGCAACATCATCTAGATTGAAAGGCTCGAACTCTTCGTCTGAATCCTCGCCAAACAAAAGCTCTATTACACGCTCATCGATGTCTTCTGACAAAACTTGACGCAAAATAAACATCAAACTTCGGAGCGAATTTACTCGAAAACTTTGTAGAGATCGCCCATACAAACTGCACATGCGCAGAAAGCTCGGGATGTCCGCTTTCCTGCTGTGGTATTTATAGATAGTTGATGTCATTTGCAAGGGAGATAACCGCGTTCAAACTAACCCACCCTCAGCGATCGAGTGCGGGCGGGATCTCCCGCCGTCCGCACACAGCGGTGAAACCAAGCTCGGCGGGAATTCCCGCCGGCCGCACGCTAAGGGTTAATACAGAAGCTTGCTTAGCATATTTTTCCACACATGAATTCATGGCATTGTTAAAATATATGACATAATTCTCATTTCCACCTTTAACCACCACACATTACTTCCACAATGAGAACTGTCCCAAGAGGACTGACTCACCAGGTCTGAGGGGGGTGAGCTGGGGTCGCTTCCTGCCCACACGTAGTAGTCAGTGAACATGCCATCCTTCTTTACGCTGGCCATGAACCACGTGTGGTTCTTGCTGGTGTGGTTGGGAATGAGGTCCAGCATGATCTTCACCTCTGAAAAAACACATGTTCACAGTGAAACAGCCTGCCACACATGCAGCATCTAGGGCAACATGACAGAAAGCATCTAACACCGCTCTCTTATTTCCGAAGTTTTCCACTTCTCTGAAAGGAAAGGTCAGCAATTGTTCTCAGAGACCAAAAGAAAAATGTTTTCAATAACTGCAAGCCCGAGAGAATGGGAGGACACACCTATGCCACTGCATCAATTTTAATATTAAGCTTTATTCCTGTAGTAATTCAGTGATTCATCATCAAAACTGCTGTGCCTACAGCAACACTTTTTGCAGCATCGCATTTTGTCTAAATTACGAAATGTATGTCATTGGTAACCTGTTCACTGGCGATGGAGTTGGCGAGTAGATGGTGTCCAGAACACCAGGCCCATTTACCTTTCTTTGATGCTGTCTTGATGAGAGCCTGCAGGTCCTCCATAGTGCCCAGCTTTGGGTTGACCATCGTGTGGTTGACGATGGCACGGTCATCCTTGGCATCCGACAGCAAGATTCCTGACAACCACAGCGTCTTGACACCCAGGTCCCTGATGTAGTTCAGCTTTTCACTCACTCCTGCAGGCACATATTGCAGAAATCTCAATTGTCTATCAATTTTAAAGTACCATATGAAATTTTACAATCATGTCAAACTGTGTCAACTTTAAGCAAAGCGATTTTGTGTGTTAGCCTATATGTTCGAATAGTTGTCTGATTAATGCCTATTGATGGAAAAGCTGTGATGGGGGTGAATTGACAAAAGTATGTTTGTGAAGGGCCGTTAAACTTAAAGATGAGAAAAATTTCACTAGAAAGTCACCGTTCAAGCTAAGTATGGAAAACGGACGAAAATACTCCGGTATTATATGAGTGGTGGGTATTCATTAATGTATTTCTCCTCGTGTTAATTAAATAACTTTATTTTCCTTTTCAGTAGAAATAGAATTCTACGACCAAAGAAAATTCATGCAGCAACTAATGCCCTCGGATCAAATCCATAGCTGTGGGATACCCAATACGCCGGCCCATCCCTACGGCGAATGACGCAACCGCTCACTCGTAGCGGTAACGTGCCCGCCGCGCCTCAGATTTTCACGTGTTGCTGGCGTGCTCACCAGGCGACACATCTGATCTAGTACATATAATCCACCGAACTCGCCTCGATCGTTACTATAGTACAATACATAAAAACTTACCCTTGATGTCTCCAACACCATCGCCGTCGGAATCCTTGAACGACTTGGTATAGACTTTGTACACGGTGTTCTTGTGGTACCATTTGAGGTCAGGTCGGTGAGGACACTTCGGGGCGAGGACAATGATTACGATGGCGGCGACGAGCATAGCAACCCATGCGAGCCAGAATAGAATGAAGAGGGCCCATCGCAGACGAACGTAAAATGGATCGTCGGCATACTTTGCAAGTTCATCCTTGCCGAGCCCGACAAAGGAGACATCGCTGGCGCTATCGACCTCTTTGCCGGGTTCGACAATTTGGACAACGACGGCATCTTTTCCACCATTGACAGAGTGGTTGATGAATTTCGCCTTAGAATCGTCGAGATCAACTTCGGCGTTGTCTTCGTCGATGTCCTGCGTGTCGTTCAGCTTCTTCTCTTCGGGGTTGCTGTTCGGTTCCGTCATTTTCGTTAGTGCGCGGTTTTCTAACCAAGTAGATGTGCTCTCCCAGCTCGGTCACCTTCTCGCAGCAATCTGGCGCTCGCGGGATGATGAAACCGCCGCGTAAATCCGGGAACTGGTGGCGCGATCTATACTCCAAGGGGGAGATAAGCTAGTCGACCGTTCAACTTGTCTGATTCTCTTCATTTATTTTCTCTTAGCTAGAAGATAAAATTCTGAAATGATTAGATTTTGGAATCTAAGGTACTAATCGGGTTAAGAAAATAAATTATAAAAGAAATGTTTCGTGGAAGCTGTAGCTGTAAAACCAACTCCACCCCATTCTCAAGTGGGTCGGTCTAACACTAAATTATCTTAGATTATTTTCAGTAATAACCCGGAGGACCAGTCGCAACTAGTTGCGCTAAATCCAATCTGTTCCTAGTACTTAGGCTTCGTTATAACACAATTCGACATATGTTATGGCCCGCTGACTCTATTCTTAATTTGTTCCTACAATTGTGCAGGTGACCGCGCGTCACACAGAACAAACTTAGTGGTCGCGAAAAATGTTCACTATTTTGGAAGAAAATGGAAGGGGGAGATTACCCGTTCCCTGGAACTAGGAGCAGCGTGGGAATGGCGATATTAATCGTTAATGTCACAAAAGCACGTACCTGATAACACCTTAAATTAATCAAGAGAATTGAGTTATGTGCACTTTGAAATTAAAGAACTATGTCATCATTAGCTCACCCACCCAATCTTGAGATACGGACACCTGCGTTTCCTAGGACTACCAAAGATAGGGTCTTTAATTGGGACTACGATATGCTAGGGAAGCAATCCAAAAAGCCGTTTCCGTTTTTTTTGTTTTGATTGGTTTTTTTGGTGTGTGTGTGTGTGTGTGTGTGTGTGTGTGTGTGTGTGTGTGTGTGTGTGTGTGTGTGTGTGTGTGTGCTCGCGGTAGTGTTTGGTTTTGTAAACGCATTTATTACATAAACTGATTAGATTTTGTGCATGATTATAGCGATCCCTAAAAAAATACATCCTTTGGATTGTTTTCCTAGCACATCATGTTAACTAGGAAACCTGCCCTGGAGATCGCTTGGTTAACTGATGCAAAATGCTGAAAGACTGGATGGATTCCTGGGGCAATTTTCATATTTTCATGTATGCATGCTTCATTTATTTATTTATTTATTTATTTATTTATTTATTTATTTATTTATTTATTTATTTATTTATTTATTTATTTATTTATTTATTTATTTATTTATTTATTTATTTATTTATTTATTTATTTATTTATTTATTTATTTATTTATTTATTTATTTATTTATTTATTTATTTATTTATTTATTTATTTATTTATTTATTTATTTATTTATTTATTTATTTATTTATTTATTTATTTATTTATTTATTTAGCACAATATCTTACAACACAAGTCACGAAACAAGTAGCACCGAGTGAAGAGGAAAAAAGCTTAAGACCAACACACACACACACACACACACAGAGAGAGAGAGAGAGAGAGAGAGAGAGAGAGAGAGAGAGAGAGAGAGAGAGAGAGAGAGAGAGAGAGAGAGAGAGAGAGAGAGAGAGAGAGAGAGAGAGAGAGAGAGAGAGAGAGAGAGAGAGAGAGAGAGAGAGAGAGAGAGAGAGAGAGAGAGAGAGAGAGAGAGAGAGAGAGAAAAAAAAAAAACCACAAACTCCCCTGAAAACCCCCCCCCCCCCTCCCCCCCCCCCCCCCCCAATTCGTCCATTCTTCACACGCTCCCACACACCATAATTGAAGTATTGAAGAGACGAACGGTCTACATCCACCAAGACATATTTGATATTTGAAATCTTAGAAAGGAAATACATAACATCCTCAGTTTTATTTGCATTGCAATACACTACACCTTCATTACAAGAAGAAAACCAGTCACAGAACCAGGACTTGCCATTATTTCCAATTGGATCATTTATCCAGTATATACTTCTATCACAGTCTCTAGTGTGCATATACACAGTCAATTGTTCCTGCCACGGTCTTAGTTGAACGTTCGAATGCAATTCTTGCATTCTCACTAATTCGTCCTTTCTAACTAAATCGTGCACCAACATATCTACAATTTTATTGAAACGTTGGTATGTACGTAATTCTATTTCCTCTAAGTCCATAAGGTTTATACCGGAAGCTAATTTTCTAACAAGATC
>JAWQFJ010008640.1:12500-17941 GCA_034096865.1 Theodoxus fluviatilis | reverse complement strand
GTCAACATGACGACTGTACTCTGTTGTGCTGTCATCTGCATCAAATTATCAATAGGACCGCAATGGGGATATGACGGCAGAAGTAAAAGGAGAATTTGGTTTTGGGCCTCTTTGGAAATAGTCGTTTCGAAATTCACCAGTATCCTGTCCTGAATACCACGACATACTCATGCTCCCTTGTGTCCTACCACGACATACTCATGCTCCCTTGTGTCCTACCATGACATACTCATGCTCCCTTGTGTCTCCCTTGTGTCCTACCACGACATACTCATGCTCCCTTGTGTCTCCCTTGTGTCCTACCATGACACACTCATGCTCCCTTGTGTCTCCCTTGTGTCCTACCACGACATACTCATGCTCCCTTGTGTCTCCCTTGTGTCCTACCATGACACACTCATGCTCCCTTGTGTCTCCCTTGTGTCCTACCACGACATACTCATGCTCCCTAGTGTCCTACCACAAGATACTCATGCTCCCTTGTGTCCTACCACGACATACTCATGCTCCCTTGTGTCCTACCATGACATACTCATGCTCCCTTGTGTCCTACCACGACATACTCATGCTCCCTTGTGTCCTACCACGACATACTCATGCTCCCTTGTGTCCTACCACGACATACTCATGCTCCCTTGTGTCCTACCACGACATACTCATGCTCCCTTGTGACCCACCACGACATACTCATGCTCCCTTGTGTCCTACCACGACATACTCATGCTCCCTTGTGTCCTACCACGACATACTCATGCTCCCATGTGTCCTACCACGACATACTCATGCTCCCTTGTGTCCTACCACGACATACTCATGCTCCCTTGTGTCCCACCACGACATACTCATGCTCCCTTGTGTCCTACCACGACATACTCATGCTCCCTTGTGTCCTACCACGACATACTCATGCTCCCTTGTGTCCTACCACGACATACTCATGCTCCCTTGTGTCCTACCACGACATACTCATGCTCCCTTGTGTCCTACCACGACATACTCATGCTCCCTTGTGTCCTACCATGACATACTCATGCTCCCTTGTGTCCTACCACGACATACTCATGCTCCCATGTGTCCTACCATGACATACTCATGCTCCCTTGTGTCTCCCTTGTGTCCTACCACGACATACTCATGCTCCCTTGTGTCTCCCTTGTGTCCTACCACGACATACTCATGCTCCCTTGTGTCTCCCTTGTGTCCTACCATGACATACTCATGCTCCCATGTGTCCTACCACGACATACTCATGCTCCCTTGTGTCCTACCACGACATACTCATGCTCCCTTGTGTCCTACCACGACATACTCATGCTCCCTTGTGTCCTACCACGACATACTCATGCTCCCATGTGTCCTACCATGACATACTCATGCTCCCTTGTGTCCTACCACGACATACTCATGCTCCCATGTGTCCTACCATGACATACTCATGCTCCCTTGTGTCTCCCTTGTGTCCTACCACGACATACTCATGCTCCCTTGTGTCTCCCTTGTGTCCTACCACGACATACTCATGCTCCCTAGTGTCTCCCTTGTGTCCTACCATGACACACTCATGCTCCCTTGTGTCTCCCTTGTGTCCTACCACGACATACTCATGCTCCCTAGTGTCCTACCACAAGATACTCATGCTCCCTTGTGTCCTACCACGACATACTCATGCTCCCTTGTATCCTACCACGACATACTCATGCTCCCTTGTGTCCTACCACGACATACTCATGCTCCCTTGTGTCCTACCACGACATACTCATGCTCCCTTGTGTCCCACCACGACATACTCATGCTCCCTTGTGTCCTACCACGACATACTCATGCTCCCTTGTGTCCTACCACGACATACTCATGCTCCCTTGTGTCCTACCATGACATACTCATGCTCCCATGTGTCCTACCACGACATACTCATGCTCCCTTGTGTCCTGCCATGACATACTCATGCTCCCTTGTGTCCTGCCATGACATACTCATGCTCCCTAGTGTCCTACCATGACATACTCATGCTCCCTTGTGTCCTACCATGACATACTCATGCTCCCTTGTGTCCTACCACGACATACTCATGCTCCCTTGTGTCCTACCACGACATACTCATGCTCCCATGTGTCCTACCACGACATACTCATGCTCCCTTGTGTCCTACCACGACATACTCATGCTCCCTTGTGTCCTACCACGACATACTCATGCTCCCTAGTGTCCTACCATGACATACTCATGCTCCCTTGTGTCCTACCACGACATACTCATGCTCCCTTGTGTCCTACCACGACATAGTCATGCTCCCTTGTGTCCTACCACGACATACTCATGCTCCCTTGTGTCCCACCACGACATACTCATGCTCCCATGTGTCCTACCATGACATACTCATGCTCCCATGTGTCCTACCACGACATACTCATGCTCCCTTGTGTCCTACCACGACATACTCATGCTCCCTTGTGTCCTACCACGACATACTCATGCTCCCTTGTGTCCCACCACGACATACTCATGCTCCCTTGTCTCCTACCACGACATACCCATGCTTCCTTGTCTCCTACCAAGACATACCCATGCTCCCTTGTGTCTCCCTTGTGTCCTACCACGACATACGCATGCTCCCTTGTGTTCTACCAAGACATACTCATGCTCCCTTGTGTCTCCCTTGTGTCCTACCACGACATACGCATGCTCCCTTGTGTTCTACCAAGACATACTCATGCTCCCTTGTGTCTCCCTTGTGTCCTACCACGACATACTCATGGTCCCTTGTGTCCTACCACGACATACTCATGCTCCCTTGTGTCCTACCACGACATACGCATGCTCCCTTGTGTTCTACCAAGACATACTCATGCTCCCTTGTGTCTCCCTTGTGTCCTACCACGACATACGCATGCTCCCTTGTGTTCTACCAAGACATACCCATGCTCCCTTGTGTCTCCCTTGTGTCCTACCACGACATACGCATGCTCCCTTGTGTCCTACCACGACATAGGCATGCTCCCATGTATCTCCCTCGTGTCCTACCACGACATACTCATGCTCCCTTGTGTCCTACCATGACATACTCATGCTCCCTTGTGTCCTGCCATGACATACTCATGCTCCCTTGTGTCCTACCACGACATACTCATGCTCCCATGTGTCCTACCATGACATACTCATGCTCCCTTGTGTCCTACCACGACATACTCATGCTCCCTTGTGTCCTACCATGACATACTCATGCTCCCTTGTGTCCTACCACGACATACTCATGCTCCCTTGTGTCCTACCACGACATACTCATGCTCCCTAGTGTCCTATCCCGACATACTCATGCTCCCTTGTGTCCTGCCACGACATACTCATGCTCCCTTGTGTCCTACCACGACATACTCATGCTCCATTGTGTCCTGCCATGACATACTCATGCTCCCATGTGTCCTACCACGACATACTCATGCTCCCATGTGTCCTACCACGACATACTCATGCTCCCTTGTGTCCTGCCATGACATACTCATGCTCCCTTGTGTCCTGCCATGACATACTCATGCTCCCTAGTGTCCTACCATGACATACTCATGCTCCCTTGTGTCCTACCATGACATACTCATGCTCCCTTGTGTCCTACCACGACATACTCATGCTCCCTTGTGTCCTACCACGACATACTCATGCTCCCTTGTGTCCTACCACGACATACTCATGCTCCCTGTGTCCTACCACGACATACTCATGCTCCCTTGTGTCCTACCATGACATACTCATGCTCCCTTGTGTCCTACCACGACATACTCATGCTCCCTTGTGTCCTACCACGACATACTCATGCTCCCTTGTGTCCTGCCATGACATACTCATGCTCCCTAGTGTCCTACCACGACATACTCATGCTCCCTTGTGTCCTACCACGACATACTCATGCTCCCTTGTGTCCTACCACGACATACTCATGCTCCCTTGTGTCCTACCACGACATACTCATGCTCCCTTGTGTCCTACCACGACATACTCATGCTCCCTTGTGTCCTACCACGACATACTCATGCTCCCTTGTGTCCTACCACGACATACTCATGCTCCCTTGTGTCCTACCACGACATACTCATGCTCCCTTGTGTCCTACCACGACATACTCATGCTCCCTTGTGTCTCCTTGTGTCCTACCACGACATACTCATGCTCCCTTGTGTCCTACCACGACATACTCATGCTCCCTTGTGTCCTACCACGACATACTCATGCTCCCATGTGTCCTACCACGACATACTCATGCTCCCTTGTGTCCTACCACGACATACTCATGCTCCCTTGTGTCCTACCACGACATACTCATGCTCCCTTGTGTCCTACCATGACATACTCATGCTCCCTTGTGTCCTACCACGACATACTCATGCTCCCTTGTGTCCTACCATGACATACTCATGCTCCCTTGTGTCCTACCATGACATACTCATGCTCCCTTGTGTCTCCTTGTGTCCTACCACGACATACTCATGCTCCCATGTGTCTCCCTTGTGTCCTACCATGACATACTCATGCTCCCATGTATCTCCCTTGTGTCCTACCACGACATACTCATGCTCCCTTGTGTCCTACCACGACATACTCATGCTCCCTTGTGTCCTACCACGACATACTCATGCTCCCTTGTGTCCTACCACGACATACTCATGCTCCCTTGTGTCCTACCACGACATACTCATGCTCCCTT
Organism: Theodoxus fluviatilis; assembly: GCA_034096865.1. Taxonomy (NCBI): domain Eukaryota; kingdom Metazoa; phylum Mollusca; class Gastropoda; order Cycloneritida; family Neritidae; genus Theodoxus; species Theodoxus fluviatilis. The sequence goes on along the minus strand of JAWQFJ010008640.1, from coordinate 13,245 downwards.
GTGTCCTACCACGACATACTCATGCTCCCTTGTGTCCTACCACGACATACTCATGCTCCCTTGTGTCCTACCACGACATACTCATGCTCCCTTGTGTCCTACCACGACATACTCATGCTCCCTTGTGTCCTACCACGACATACTCATGCTCCCATGTGTCCTACCACGACATACTCATGCTCCCTTGTGTCCTACCATGACATACTCATGCTCCCTTGTGTCCTGCCATGACATACTCATGCTCCCTTGTGTCCTACCATGACATACTCATGCTCCCTTGTGTCCTACCATGACATACTCATGCTCCCTTGTGTCCTACCACGACATACTCATGCTCCCTTGTGTCCTACCACGACATACTCATGCTCCCTTGTGTCCTACCACGACATACTCATGCTCCCTTGTGTCCTACCACGACATACTCATGCTCCCTTGTGTCCTACCACGACATACTCATGCTCCCTTGTGTCCTACCACGACATACTCATGCTCCCTTGTGTCCTACCACGACATACTCATGCTCCCTTGTGTCCTACCACGACATACTCATGCTCCCTTGTGTCCTACCACGACATAGTCATGCTCCCTTGTGTCCTACCACGACATACTCATGCTCCCTTGTGTCCCACCACGACATACTCATGCTCCCATGTGTCCTACCATGACATACTCATGCTCCCATGTGTCCTACCACGACATACTCATGCTCCCTTGTGTCCTACCACGACATACTCATGCTCCCTTG
>JAWQFJ010008640.1:0-7500 GCA_034096865.1 Theodoxus fluviatilis | reverse complement strand
AGTTGACAAACTGGTGCATACAATGCGCTTTCAGCTGAATTGGGTTATGATAGATATCATATTTGCAGCAGTCGTCAAGGCGATTCGGCGCTGTTTCGCGCATTAACGCCCATGTAAAAACGCAGCCAATCAGATGCCGTGGCCCACCAGCAGAGTGGGATCTGCATCCCTCTCCTTGGACGAGTCCACTAGTGTGGCTGGCCCATCAGCGGAAGGCTAACCACTCAACAATCACGAAGTTCCGCGAGCAATGACGGCTCATACGGAAGTCATTCACATGTTATTATTTTATACAAGATGGAAGGGAAGCCAAGCTCCTGTGGCTGCTATTACATTTGGTTTGCTTTTACGCATCAGAGATGTTGAACCAATGCTCACACATTCACACAGAGGGATAGCTGCATCATGGATGTTCACCAGCTATGCTCATTCACGCAAAGACAGTTACGACACAGGATAGCAGTAGCCACGGAATTGTCAAGAAAATCATAATCCCAGATTTCTCCCCTCGGGGCTTGTTGAAGCCCATCTAAAGATTATTATTACTTAATATAAAAACATTTTAAGGCGGAGGCAGGCGAGCATGCTTAGGGGTTCAAAGACGTGCGAGGCGCAGTGCCGTGGTTCTATCCCTAGGACGGGAGAAATCAGGGATGATGAGTATCACTGCACATGTGTTTGCCTGTTCTGCAGCTCTTGGACACTTGCATGGAGGCTGCGTCGGAGCTCTTCAAGATGAATGAAGACCATGAGCTGCTGAAGGGACTGAGGGCAGCAGGGGTGGCGGGGGATGTACACCGAGTGGAGGAGCTGGCTGTCAGATTCCAAGAGCATCAGGACCAGCTGGAGGAGGTCTGTTGTGCTGTGTCCCTCTCCCTTGACTCGGCAGTACAGTATACCTTTTTTAATTTGAAGGGAACATTTTTGGGTCAAATTTTATATTGGTATGTAAGCCTGTTTTTGACTCACATGCGAAGCAAAAGTGAGTCTATGTACTCACCCGTGTCGTCCGTCCGTCCGTCCGTCCGGGCGTAAAAAACTTAAACGTTGCATTTTTCTCGGAGACTATTAAGTCTATCAACACCCAATTTGGCATGATGGTGTAGGATGACAAGGCCTCAAAAAACATACATAGTGACTTGTCCCTGCTTCAAGGTCAAGGTCACAGGAGCCATAAATGTGGTCTAAAAAACAGCCATTTTTCACATTTTCTCAATTTTCTCTGAAGTTTTTGAGATTGGATACCTCACCTATACATGGTATATAGGGCAAAGTAAGCCCTATTTTTTTATACCAGTTTGGTTGACCTTGCTTCAAGGTCAAGGTCACAGGAGCTCTTCAAAGTTGGATTGTATACATATTTTGAAGTGACCTTGACCCTGAACTATGGAAGATAACTGTTTCAAACTTAATAATTATGTGGGGCACATGTTATACTTTCATCATGAGACACATTTGGTCACATATCATCAAGGTCAAGGTCACTTTGACCCTAATGAAATGTGACCAAAATGGGGTAGTGAACCACTAAAAGTGACCATATCTCATGGTAGAAAGTGCCAATAAGCACCATTGTGCTACCTATGTCTTGAATTAACAGCTTTGTGTTGCATGACCTTGAATGACCTTGACCTTGGGTCAAGGCCACATGTATTTTGGTAGGAAAAATGTGTAAAGCATTCCTTAGTTTAGTGTATGATGTCATTGCTAGGTGTAGTTGATTGGCCTTGACCTTGAAGGTCACATGAAGGTCAAGGTCATGTAAAGGTCAAGGTCAAGCATGTGAGTCGTATGGGCTTTGCCCTTCTTGTTTAATTTGAAGGGAACATTTTTGGGTCAAATTTTATATTGGTATGTAAGCCTGTTTTTTGATTTCTCCTTTGACTTAGCAATACAGTATACTTTTTTAATTTGAAGGGAACGTTTGGGGTCATATTTTGTATTGGTATGTATGCCTGGTTTTCAATTTCTCTTTGACTTGGCAGTACAGTGTACCTTTTTTAATTTCAAGGAACGTTTTGTGTCAAATGTTGTATTGGTATGTGAGGCTGTTTTTCAATTTCTCCTTAGACTTGGCAGTACAGTATACATGTTAACATTTCAAGGGAACGTTTTGGGTCATATTTTGTATTGGTATGTAAGCCTGTTTTTCACTTTCTCCTTTGACTTGGCAGTATCAGTTTTTAAAATTGAAGAGAAGGTTTTGGGTGAAATTTTGTGTTGGTGTTTTGAACAGCTTTTCTTTTTCTCTTTTAACTTGGCATTATCAGTGTCAAATTCGATCTCTCTGTGGATTGGAGATAAGAATAGACCTACCTAGAGCGTCTCCCTGCATGCCGTGTAAGAGATGGGTAACTAGGGAAAAGGAGACTCGCTTTCACTCCAGCCAGCTCATGCTTTTCATGGCCTTGCATAGCCTTTAAAGATTGATAGGCACTAGCACTTCATCCAGGCAATCATTCATTGAAAATTGTATTTGGCTTTTGGGGTCAAATGTGTTTATGGATTTGTAAGCATGTTCGTTACTTTCTCCTTTGTCTCAGTATTGTCAGTTTATACATTTTAGATGAACATTTCAGAACTTAATTTTGTATTGTTCTGTTAGCCTGCGCCTCACTTATTCCTTTGCCTTAGCAAAAATAAGATTAAAAAAATATATATTGACATTTGAGAATCCAAATGTATACTCTAGCTGGAATTTTTTTCTAAGTTGGCTCTGCATTATTTTTTTGCTTTTACTTGAATTTTAAAGGACAGTCACAGGAAAAAAAGGATTCTATTAGTGTAGGAAGGAAGTTTGCTAAAATCTCTATTTACCACCTCTTTAGGGCTCTTTTCAAGCATTGTCTGTTCAAAACACCAACTATTAATGTCATTGAAATGCTGCATTTATGCAGTATCAATTTGGACTGAAGTTACCCATAAAATAAAAACCGCTGGCGCTGAACCTCCAGGTTTTGGCATTAAAAAAAAAATTTAAAAAGAAGAAGATCGGGTTCGAACGTGCAACCTCTCGAGAAAAGAGGGGGAAAAAACACACACACACACACAAACACAAAAAACCAGGTTGGGTTCGAACCCACAACCTCTCGAAGAAAGAGAAGAAAAAAAAGTTTCAGCGCAGAATCGAACCTGGTCACGCATGACCAAGAGTCCAACGCTCTACCAAATGTGCCATTGGAGAACTGGTATGACGGAGTGTTTGTAAAGCATAAACATTTTATAACGTTCTTTTCCGTAAACCGCCTTGGTTCGTATTTTGCACTGTAAATTGTAGAAAAATGGATGATAGTTCATGAAATTTGAGTGGTCTTGTACATTTTCAGATACTCAAGGTCTATTTCTGCCAAGTTTAATATCGATTCACTGCCATTAAATGGCCACGCATTTCGCCATTCCGTCAACTGACATTTTAGGGGGGGTGTTTTCGAGTTTATGACCTTAAAAAATCACTTTCTTTTCAAACCTCGATTCTGAAAATTTGATACATTCAATCGGACCTAACTTCCAGTAAGTGTGCAAAATGTCAAGGAAATCCGTCCAGTAGTTGTTGAGATATCAGCCGTTAAGTTGGGACTGACAGACTGACACACAGACAGACAGATAAAGTCTGTAGGACCTCCAGTAAACCTGGAGGGACCAGGTGTCTGGATGAAAAATGGGTGTGGGGTGGGGTGGGGGTGGGGTGTAGAGGGGGTATTTTAAATGAGTATCTGTCTTTCTTGTGTATGTGTACGCATTTGGAATAGTTAGTATTGTGTAGACATCTTGATGCTACTGCTGTATACTTGCTGCATTCAATCCCTGGGATGAGAGAAAACTGTTTTTTTTTTCCCCTATTGGCTGCTACCATGTGTTGTAACCCTCTGTGTGTGTGTGTGTGTGTGTGTGTGTGTGTGTGTGTGTGTGTGTGTGTGTGTTTGTGTGTGTTTGTGTGTGTTTGTGTTTGTGTTTGTGTTCGGGTGAGTGTGTGTGTGTGTGTGTGTGTGTGTGTGTGTGTGTGTGTGTGTGTGTGTGTGTATGTGTGTGAGTGTGTGTGTGTGTGTGTGTGTGTGTGTGTGTGTGTGTGTGTGTGTGTAAGGATGAATGTACATGTATAAGGTGAACATTTATGATACACATTCCCTTCTGTGCAACTGTGTGAGTGTTGGTTCAACATCTGTGATGTGCCTCAAAATAAATCGTCTTTAAAGGAGCTTCCATCACACTATGTTTACTATTGAAATGCTGCATTCAAAGACAAGCATATCTCTGCATACAGGTGTGCAGGCTGTTCCATATCTCTGCATACAGGTGTGCAGGCTGTTCCATATCTCTGTGTACAGGTGTGCAGGCTGTTCCATATCTCTGTGTACAGGTGTGCAGGCTGTTCCATATCTCTGCATACAGGTGTGCAGGCTGTTCCATATCTCTGTGTACAGGTGTGCAGGCTGTTCCATATCTCTGCATTCAGGTGTGCAAGCTGTTCCATATCTCTGTGTACAGGTGTGCAGGCTGTTCCACATCTCTGCATACATGTGTGCAAGCTGTTCCATATCTCTGTGTACAGGTGTGCAAGCTGTTCCACATCTCTGTGTACAGGTGTGCAAGCTGTTCCACATCTCTGTGTACAGGTGTGCAAGCTGTTCCATATCTCTGTGTACAGGTGTGCAGGCTGTTCCACATCTCTGCATACAGGTGTGCAGGCTGTTCCATATCTCTGCATACAGGTGTGCAGGCTGTTCCCCATCTCTGTGTACATGTTTGCAGGCTGTTCCTTATCTCTGTGTACAGGTGTGCAGGCTGTTCCATATCTCTGTGTACAGGTGTGCAAGCTGTTCCACATCTCTGTGTACAGGTGTGCAAGCTGTTCCATATCTCTGTGTACAGGTGTGCAATCTGCATACAGGTGTGCAGGCTGTTCCCCATCTCTGTGTGTACAGGTTTGCAGGCTGTTCCTTATCTCTGTGTACAGGTGTGCAGGCTGTTCCATATCTCTGTGTACAGGTGTGCAAGCTGTTCCACATCTCTGTGTACAGGTGTGCAGGCTGTTCCATATCTATGTGTACAGGTGTGCAAGCTGTTCCATATCTATGATATCTCTGTGTACAATCTGGTGGTCGCAACGCTGTCCGCCACCTGGCTTACACACCGTGTACAGACCCCCTTGGTCATCACTAGCAGTAACACAACCACAGACCCTTCCTCCACAGCATCGGACCCATGGTCAGTGATAGATCTCTCTCTTCCAGTCCACCCTTTCCCTGACTGACTTTTCTGTCTCAGGGTGTACCATGCATACCATCTGTTAACTCGGATCAGAAAAAAACACTTTTGTTAAAAGTGACGGCGCCGCGGAATGAAAAGCAGAGGCGTGTCTGAAGATGATGGTTATAGTCCGTTGTAACCCACACCCGGGGCGTACGACTGCACTGGTCGTTGTTGTTGGTGTTGTCGTCGTCACATCTCGGCCATTATTGATTTGTCATCACATGTCAACGTGTCATTATTATTGTCGTCATTTGTCATCCAGTCATGCATCTATCCGTCATTGTCATATGACCTGTCGTTACTCGTGGTCATCATCTACAGTCACACAATCGTCGTCGTCAGTAGCTCAGTCACTCTCATCATCATCATCACTCACTCATTATCATCACTCTGCGCGAAAAATCGCCCCATTTCTCTGCCATGCACTGTCACCAGTGACACGAGTAGCCATGTAGTGAATGACTAGTTACTCGAGGATTTGTTTTCTTGGGGGGGGCCCTTGCAAAGTGGGGTAAATAACAGAAAAAAAATTTACAAAAAAAACATTTTTGGACCTGTTTGCCTAAACTTGTTCAATGCCGCGTACAATCGTTTTTCACTGTATCTGAGAGAAAGGATATTCATTAAGGACAGCGGTTTTATCTCCGGAAAGTGCCTAAGTTATGGTTCAACAAGGCGACAAAATCTGAGCATGTGCGGTGCGCGCGTAGTGAGCTTTCAGGTTCACAGGTGCGTTCATATCTGTACTGTCTCACATGTTTTGGGGTGAATCCGGTGAGCCTAACTGTATCACTGTCCCCTGCCGGAATGAGTGGTACGTAGCTTTCTACATGGCCTGATTAGTCTGGGCGGAATGTACGATTTTCACACCGACTGGTCAGTGTCGAGGGAGGACCTGCGGTCATGACCGTAGCGTGCTGACCATGCCAAAGCGAGTCAGTTTCTTTGAGCGTGTTGATCACAGGTGAAGATCGACAAGTCCGCCAGATGACTATTCAGGTGTGAGAGTGATTCGAATGCTCACACTATGCAAACTTGTTACAACGACAGGTCTCTTTCTGTCCTTCAAATGTAGTGAACTTGAGAGCGCAAACCTCCACCAAGGAAGTCACAGTTTCTCTTCCATGGCCTGTATTATTCAGGCAGCATGTCCTGCTAGCCAGGGCTGACGGCATACAAAGTGAAGTTACATTTTAGCACCTGCTAGCGGGGGACTCTGGGGGGTGGAAACGCATGCGCCAGTGGACGATGAGGGGAAACAGTGATTGTCGGTCAATTAGCTGTGTGATGGCACGATCAAATTTCTACTCATTGGATTGTCCATTTCCAAAAACTAGGTGGATAGATAATGCCCCTAGGATAATAGAGAATCCCCTGAAATAGATAATCCCCTCGAAAATCAGAAGAACTCGCCTAAAATTGGTAATGGATTGTTCCTGGGGTGAAACTCTTACCTTCCAATAAATTTATCATCAGAATCGGTTTTGATTTTTTTTAGCGATTTTGCCGAATAACGCACCAACCTACCAACCAATCATTCAACCAACCAATCATTCAACCAACCAACCAACCAACCAACCAACCAACCAACCAACCAGCCCCCCCGCCCATCCCCCCCCCCTTCCATCCCCCACCTTTTTTTTTCCCCCCCCCGCCCCCCCCCCCCACACAACACCACCCCACCCCACCCAAACCAAACCAAACCGAACAACCGTAACAAAAACATAACCTCCTTGGAGGAGGAAATAAAGACATTGGAGCTTGAAAAGCTTATGTCTGTGTCTGCAGACAGTGTACACCGCCCTGACGCTGACCATGTACCCATTCATCCATTCATCCATCCATCCATCCATCCATCCATCCATCCATCCATCCATCCATCCATCCATCCATCCATCCATCCATCCATCCATCCATCCATCCATCCATCTATCCATCCTTCCATCCATCCATCCATCCATCATTCTTCCATCCATCCATCCATCATTCTTCCATCCATCCATCCATCATTCTTCCTTCCATTCATCCGTCCATCCTTCCTTCCCTACCTCCCTCCCAAAACTAAAGCCATCCTCTGTGCTTACAGACAGTGTACACCGCCCTGACGCTGACCATGTACCCATCCATCCATCCATCCATCCATCCATCCATCCATCCATCCATCCATCCATCCATCCATCCATCCACAATCATCATCCCATCCCACCATCCACCAAATCCATCCAGCCAACATCCATCCATCCATCCATC
>JAWQFJ010008637.1:32500-42730 GCA_034096865.1 Theodoxus fluviatilis | reverse complement strand
GATCAGTGATGACTAGATTAACGGCCTGTCAGCCTTTGTAGGCTATATAAGTCCATTGACCTCTTGCATCACTAGAGTTGGTCAGAGTAAGCGAATATCAAACCTAGATTTCCCTTGCTTTTTTGCCATTTACGAATCGCGTCAGGAAACTATATGTTTATTCTTAGCCTCAACCCACGGGAGACGACGGAGCTGTCAGACATGGAAACATGTGATGAACGACCGTTATGATGGGTAGAAAATTGCATGCCGTAATTGAGGATAAAGCGAGGATGATGATGCTGAACACATGCAGAGACAAGCGTGCAAATTAGGAGTGAATAAAAAACACTGCACCAACTTAGATGTAGGGGAAAAGAAAGAGTGTTGTTGCAAGAATCAAGACAAGTAAAAGTAAAAACAGTGAGACAGAAAGATATGGAAAATAAAGAGTCCTCAAATGCTTATAAACAAACAAACACACAAACAATACAAGAACAGAAGAAATGAAACAGTAAAAAACCCAGGAATCTAAGAGAAATATACATTGATACGAGACAGACAACGAAGGAGAGAGAGAGAGAGAGAGAGAGAGAGAGAGAGAGGAAGAGAAAAAGAAACATAAAGACAAAGAGAGAGCGAAAGAGAGAGAGGAGGGAGAGATACACACACACACACACACACACACACACACACACAGAGAGAGAGAGAGAGAGAGAGAGAGAGAGAGAGAGAGAGAGTTGTTGTCATGGACAGAACCAACTTTTTTTTTTACAAAGAAAGATGGAGTAAAGTCTATGAGACTCACGGTTAAGATATTTTTTTTTAAATGAATGAGGCAAGGCAAAAATCCGTCGACGAGCAGAATAGAGGAGTCTGAATAAAATGGCAAAGAAATATAACAGAAAGATCTCCAGTGAAAAGGGTTCCATCCAAGGGAGATAACCAACAGAGGCAGAAACCCCGTTCTGCGGAAGTGAGGAGAGCGGAAGGGATAGGCGCGATAACGGCAACTTTCCTCGGCTTGCGGCGAACGATAACGCGGCGACGACCAACAGCAAACTCCGAGGGTAGATGACGCCCAGAAGGCAGCAACCCTGCTGACGGCGCCCTTGCTTTTTGCTCCCTGCTGCGCAGAGAGAGCGTCCGGAGAAGAATAGGTGGGGGCCCTGGGTAAATAATTGCGTTATGAACAGTGTCATCGGTAAGACGTCACTTAGCGCTGAGGAGCTCTCGTTTATCTGCTGCTGTCGTGCTAAAGGCCGATAGGGCTAATCAAATTAACCCTATCTGGAAAGCTACTCTCTCCCCTCGGGGCGGTTTGGTCCTATCGTTGTTATGGATATACACACACGGCGTCTCTCGCTGCAGCGGGGTGTGGATGGGAATAGGTGGGGAAACCAAAACAAGCTGACAAGTTTGAAAGTCGGAGAGGATTGCCTTCACCCAACGCGTCACTCGGGTGAAGGTAGAGTCAGACAGGGTGCACGTCAAACCTAATCGCCACTCTCTCTCTCTCTCTCTCTCTCTCTCTCTCTCTCTCTCTCTCTCTCTCTCTCTCTCTCTCTCTCTCTCTCTCTCTCTCTCTCTCTCTCTCTCTCTCTCTCTCTCTCTCTCTCTCTTTGTGTATGTGTGTGTATGTGTGTGTATGTGTGTGTGTGTGTTTGTGTGTGTGTGTGTGTGTGTGTGTGTGTGTGTGTGTTTGTTTGTGTGCCGTGCCGTGCCTTGCCTTGGTATGTGGAGCTAAAACGATTTTGTCATGCCCTGTCCAGACAATACAAGAGTATAAAGATGCGATAGGCTGTGTTGCTTCACGCTTCGATATGGTTCGCAGAGAAAACTTTATTCCAAACAACGACAAGAATGTGCAAACTAAAATGGCTTTTTCACATGTGCATCATCATCATCATCATCAGCAGCAGCAGCAGCAGCAGCAGCAGCAGCGTCATCATCAGCGTCATCATCATCATCATCATCATCATCATCTCTTTCTTTGTCTCTCTCTCTCTCTCTCTCTCTCTCTCTCTCTCTAGCATTTTTTTAGACTGTAGGATTTTAAAAGTTTCGTGAAGGAGAAAGTGGACGATGCGTGTCTGATTTTTAGAAACAACGAATGGCAACTGCCAGTAGCCGGATAAGAAAAGGATAAGAAAAGGATAAGAAAAGGATAAGAAAAGGATAAGAAAAGGATATCCTAAACCCTTTCATTTGAACAACGGGGAGAAAATCGAGCCAAGTAACCACTTGGCCAGCCCAATCAACAGTCGTATCACAAGAGGCACTTGAAATCGCCACTGAGCGTTGCGACCAGGGGAGCGGCAGTCGCGAGTACACACCATCAATCTTCCCCTCTGTCGCGTGCCTGAGACAAGGTTACAGATATGGCCGTGTATTAACTCACTCACTCAAAGCACTATCACCAGTCATCTAACAGGGATTTCCGTTTTCTTTTGAAATTGCGAAAAGCACATCTTCGGTATTATCGCTTTCAAATGGCAACGAAACACTGATTTTCTTCTTGTCTGACAATCGACGGAATGGAGCGATGAAAGGAAAGCGGAAACACTTCAAGAAATTCTCAGCGGTTCCACTGTATCAAAGAAGAAAAAGGATAAGCAGTCTACGATTAGTGTGATGAAGAGAAGAACGATGCAAGCATGTTGATAACAGATCAGGAAGTTGTGTTATTACTACAGGTAGTTTCCTATACGAACGTCTGATTCTACCACACACATTGATTGTTGCAAATACTTCGACAAGGTGAGTGGAGAGAGGCTAAAAAAAGAGTATTCTATAAATTGTTGTCAAAATCTCTCTCTCTCTCTCTCTCTCTCTCTCTCTCTCTCTCTCTCTCTCTCTCTCTCTCTCTCTCTCTCTCTCTCTCTCTCTCTCTCCCCCTCCCTCTATTTGCCCCCCATCCTCTCTCATCATCATCATCATCATCATCATCATCATCATCATCAAAGCACTGAGGTAGAGTGCTAATAGAAGGATGTTATGAAAAGGAATACATGCAACAATATGAAAATGACAAAGAATAACAATTGACAGCAAAGTATTGACAGGAAGCTTGGAGAAAACTTTAGATTAGCAAACAGAGAGGGAAGAAATGTCGACGCCAATATTACTCTTTCACCGACATTCTTGAATCACGTCCTAAAGTTTTGAATGAGACATCAGAGAAGCTCATTCACTATGTTACTGGAGTTGTTGTGTCTTTACCTCACCACAGTATACAGACTTATACATATAGGTGATAGCTGACCACGAGTCATTAGTACTTTATTATTTGTGTCAGAAATGAGGAGACCATCTTAACATCTAGATTTTTCGAAAACGGCGAGATGTACAAGGTAGCTCGCCCTTGCTGGATCAAGTCAGTTACAATCCGTACCGTTATACCGTCATCCCTATCTTTGAAACGGATCTAGAGCCCACCATACACTCTCATCCTTTCATTCATTCATTCCTTTCCGCTATCTTGTCATGTCACGTAGAAGACCGACGAATCGCGGTCTTTAACTGCTGTCTTGGCCGCTGTCAAACATGCCAAGGAAATCAGAGACGGAGTCGGGCTGCCTTAAAGGCCTAGCGCTTAATAAACCGTTCTATCCACTTAAGGATTTGCCCTTTTGTGTGCAGCGCCCTACAAATGTCTAGGGGACGCCTCGACTTCGCTGGGACGGGTGAAAAGGACCGGGGCACAGACAGAGCTTGATGGACACACATATAAACAGTATCATTTGTCGCTGGGAGCGGCCAGGTCATTTCTTCACCACTGGCCAGAAACCCGAGCCCAGCGCGTGGTCTGGCGGTCACGCCGTGATCTGGGGAGATCTGGCAGACCTGCCGCCATTCTTTGCCGGACACTCGGATGGACAGCGACGGCCATTAAGGATCCACCCCGCCAAGGGGACTTCCACCGTGGGAGAGCAACGCTGCTGGACTTCCGCACCCCATTAGCCCCCTACCCGTGTGCACCCATCCGCCCCAGGGAGGCACCCCACTCGTCCACCCGCATATGCAGTCACTTGGCGACCTCTCACCTGCCTTCCTCTGCTCAGTGGGTACACACCTGATGTGGCGAAGTGGGCGCTGTTGGTGGATGGAGGGTGCTGGAGCGTGAGGCGATGATATTTTAAATAGCGAGGTAATGATTGAAATCATCGGGGGTTGCATTGTAAATGGAAGATAGCTCAGGGAGGTCCATCTGCCCGTTCCTTGTGTCTTATATGTGTGTGACTGTGTTTTATTCGAAAGTAAATGCGTGTGGGACGACTGGAAGTAGTGACAGATGTGGGCTTCATGGCTGTTAAGATAGTATGATTCAGTACCAATGAAGTATCCAAAAGGTGAGACGTTCTCGCTCGCATAAATACATACATGAACGCAAAAACAAACACAAAACCCTACTCCCACATTCTGTCATTTGTCCACTACCTGTGGGTTGTGGCTTTATTTATCTGTAAATGTCTTGCACGTAGGCACGAATGCACATAAGCGCATGCTCTCTCTCTCTCTCTCTCTCTCTCTCTCTCTCTCTCTCTCTCCACACGCAATGCAGATATCACAGCCGAACAAGCGTGTCTTGACCATCGGTAATAGTGGGCCTCAACCCTTTGCCTCCCCTCCACATAAAACTGTATCTAAGCGACCTACTGTCTGACTTAACCCTTTCTTCCTGATCCAGAAAAAAAATGTATGTTTCAAAGGTGTGCTTGTTTTTCTGTTTTATTTTTCACTTTGAATTTTCGGGGCAACCAGCAACCCGAGGACTGCATGTTAGCTGAATGTAAAATTGAATAAGACTGGTGTGTTTGATTGGGTGACATGGAATATGACATTATACGAACAGTGACATAAGGTTTTGAAGATCGTACTTGTCTTGCATGGGTCTGTTTTGCAATTTTCACCATTATCTAAACACTGATTTATCTCTAACAACCTGAATAAACCTTTGCACCAGCTTTCATAATACGCCATTCCCTCCTACCGTTAACATATCACAGTACAGAAAGGGTTAAACCTCTCTTACGCATTTGTGGGTCAAAGGATAAAGATCCGTTTCTTTTGACCTTCACTCTGTTGACAGCACCAGCATACGGGCAACGCCAACTGTGACAGTAACGTTGGGGGTCACGGATGACCTCTGACCATTGACCTCGGGCCCACCTGAGGGAGTGGAAAGATGGTATCTGGGGACCGGAAGAGCGGACAATTAGGCAGACCCTGGCGGTGCCGCGGTCACTGGGTTGTAAGGAGATGGTCGAGAGATAGTGACGATCTTAAGACCCTCCCTCGTCTCGATCCTCACCTGTCATTAAGATCTGTCCCATCTCGCATCAGCTTCTCCTTGATACTCTCCAGGAACACCAAGCACCCTCTCTCCCTCATACGCACCCCTGAATATTCACCCCCTCCTCCCCTCATTTTTCCAAATTCATACTTTGCTTCACTTCCCCCTTCTCCCTCCACCCCCTTTGCTCCCGCACTCTTACAGAGTCCCATTGGACCTCCATCGCAACGGTTCCAGATCGCTTCGCCGTTCTCACTGGATATCTTTACTGCCACTGTAATGATTATGAGTCAACGCGTTTTTGCCCCTGCCTATCCCGCCACCCCCCGCATTCACTCCTATCTTTGCCCCGAACACCTCCTATGCTTCGAAAACCTTTTTTCTGCCCATTTTCTTTCAGCAGACTCTCAGCTCCCCACCCCACCCCACTTCATCCCCAGTTTCACCCCAGGACAGTTTTTTGCTCATGGTCGAGGCGGTGATATACGCCGTCACGACGATCTGAGTTTCGTGTCTGGGCTGTGATCCCCCTCTCCACCTGTTTTGGTAATCTGGTCCTGATGATAGAGCCAGAGCTTCTCAGGCGCTTGTTCGCGTCTCACCTCTGTTCCCTTCTTGCTCTCCGAGTCCCCACCTGCCCCTTACAGAGCTGCGCTCCTTGCATTGCAGTCCGTCATCGAGTGACACAGGGGAATCCGTCAAGAGCCATATCGCGTCTGAGGGCTCCGATTGTGTTCATGTCTCCCTTTTTCTGAAGAATGTCGTGTTATCGATGAAATGCCAAGACTGTAGGTGGCTTTTTCCTGACGTGTACGTCTTTCACTTCAGAAGAAAATCTGTGTTACCAGTGAACGTTTTGTGAGTATAAGGTTTTCACATGGGGGAGTAGCAATGTTTATTTCGTCATCCAATTTGTTCATACAAGAATGTAAATGCATGTAAAGAAACGTCCACTTTGTCTCATTTAAATATTACAGGGGAAAGTATGTAACATAATTACTTATCCGACTTTTTCCCCAGTCATCTTTTCACTTTAGAGGTAAATTTACCGATAAAGAAAATGTCTTTTTTCTGTTAATTTTTAAAATGTCTCTCTCTCTCTCTCTCTCTCTCTCTCTCTCTCTCTCTCTCTCTCTCTCTCTCTCTCTCTCTCTCTCTCTCTCTCTCTCTCTCTCTCTCTCTCTCTCTCTGACGCGTGCACGTGTGATCGCTAGCGTGTTTTCTTGCTGAGGCATATCCGCCTTCAGTTTATCACACTTCTCTTCCAGTTTTCCACACTTATTTGGAACTAGAGTCTTTGATTTATTACCTCCATGCTCGTTGCACAGTTTGCTTTCAACTGGACCCCAACCCCTCTCCCTTCTCACTTGGACGGTGAACGACCAGACCGTCCTAGGATCCCGCCAATCCGGGTATCACTCTCCTGGGAGGCATCGCAGCGCCACCTAGCGGGGCAGACAATCTTCCCGATGATCTCCTCTGCCTGGGGGCAGAGCGCAATACGTGGCGAGTCCCTTGTAGTGGTAGGCACCTTGCCTGCCTATGCAACGGAACACTGCGCATGGCCCACATGGTGTAGCCATGACGTACGTATTGACGTCACGAACACACAGTCACACGTAAAATCTTGCAGTTGTCTGGTTTAGTAAATGGCGTCCCTATGTCAACGAGTACTCTGCCGTTTGGTGCGTGTACACGGTCAAGGACGCTTGAAAAAAAAACCTGAACGTACATTCATCTGCGCAAACACTCTAGAAACACCGAACTACAGCGAACACGAACATTGAGTGCACGCGAGTACAGGAACATCTGATGCATTCATCACTACAATTCTGTACAAAGTGTCAAGAAGAGCGGATTGAAGAAAACTTGCCGCACTCACCTCGATTTCATGGCTCTCAGAAGACATGAAGGTCGTAAAAGAATCCATGTGAACATTGCCCTTCTAGAAAACGCATTCTTGGCCGGTGCGTACGTATTATCCATGTCTTCGGAAGACATCGACGCCTAAAGCAACATGTCAGAGTTGATGCGGATGACTGGCACTGCCCAAGTCCAGGGAACCCCCATGAGCCGCTGCTTCCTGGCAGTCAGGAATCAAAGCACTCACATTGAATTTCAGTCAAAAATTGTACTCTGATAAATATCATTAGTAAACAGCTGCCTGCAGGTCGTGTCAAATCTGAAGAACAAAAAAAAGAAAAAGCTACTGGGAGTTCTTCAAGAGGGAGTTGCACACACTACATGTAGGAAAATATTCTTGAACTCTCTGTAGTTCAGACGCTTCCCAACCTCAAATTATTCCAACATACATACAAAGGGTCCTCAATGAAATATAGATACTTGTAAAATCCTTCTAGATTTCCCTGAAGTTTCTCCCTATTTAACGTAGCCAGAAGTCCAACGGAAAGTCTAGCGTCTGACAGGAACTTCAGTCTTTCAAATATATTAGTTACTCTGCACTGTTAGTTACTCTGGATGTCCTCCCAATCAGACTGCATTGAGATCCTCCCCTATTCACCAAGGCTCCTGTGGAGTCTGTTTTGAACTTCTAGACGTCCCTCTCTGCGGTCGACGGAAACACACGAGTGCCAAGCATCCAACTGGTCGACCCTTAAGCCTTTCAAAACGTGAGTTGGCAATGCGTTTTTCATAGCATCCACAAGTCCAACCGTCACGCCCGGAGGTGTGCCAGGAGCCGTGGGGCGATGCGAGGGCATCCAGACCTGATCACGGACAAGAAGGGCTGGCGTGCTGCCCGGGGGCCAGGAAACCCGAACTGCAGGGACGGCGCCATGGCGAGAGGTTACAGGAGGCCAGGGTTGCGTTGGCTGCGGACATCTGCCCTCGTGTTTGTCAGTGTCACCTGCCTGACAGTCCCCGACCCCCTGGCTTCCCGACATCTTTTCTCAGACAGACCTTGGCAGACGTATCGAATCTTCTCCCCCTCTCTCCTTCCCATCCTCTCTTCTTTCCTTCCTGTCTCTGTCTGTCCGTCTTTCTGCCTTTCTTCTCTCGCTCCCTGCTTTCCTGACTCCCCCCTCTCGCCTCCCAAGCTCTGCCAAAGTCGTAAGTCAGGGTTTCTCCCTCCGCCCCCTGAAAAAAAGCAATCTCCCTTCACACCGCCCATCTCCACAAAAAACACCCTTAATTGTTCATTTTAATTTAGGGAGCTTCTGTAAAATCTTTCCCACGTATTATTTATTCGTGCAGAATTCGCTGGAGACGGCAGAGGCGAAGGCAAGGCGGTGAAGATCTGTCACTGAGGTTGGAACGGGTGTGAAAATCGGGCGGGTGCCCGGGTAGAGAAAAGAGGGGTATCACCGTCCCCTGTCAAATATAATTACAGGGGGGAATATTTCATCATTGCTCTGGTCTCTAGCTCCGGCTCCGGCTCCGACACTGCCCGTCCTGATCTTTTGTTTATTTCCGCAGGGAGGGTTCCTTTTTCGCCCGGGCGTCTGGGAGGCAGGAAGTAGGTGCGAAACTGAGACCCCGGGGCCTGCCTGAAGGGAGGGGCCGGGGGTTCTTTGGATAGACAGAGGACAGGCACCCTGCCCAGAGCTGTCCCTGGAGGCTCCTCTATTTGCGGAGAAGGGAACCTACGCAGACAGAGCAAGGGAGGTAGATGAAGAGTCAGTGGCCAGAGCGGGTGTTACTCACGGTTAGAAGCAGAAAGAAGATGGAGGCAATGGAAACAGTGCCACTAAATGTGACAAGGACGCTGAAGGAGACAGGCAAACAGCAAATTGGAGAAACCTACAGATGGGAAGAAGGACAAGCCAAAAATAAGATTAATGCAGAGGGGAGAATATTCCCACGGGTAACCAATGAGTCAACCAGACAGACCAATTGATGGAAAGACAAACCAGCAGACCGACCGACCTACCTGCTAACCGAACAACCATTCGGCTCACCAACCGACAATCGAGGGACCGACAGACGGACAAGCTTAAACACACACACACACACACACACACACACACACACGCACGCACACACAGAGACATGCACACACACACACACACACACAGACACACATATGCACACACACACACACGCACACACATGCCACCATCACACGAATGGACGCCCACACAGTTTAACCTCAGACCAACACATTCTATTCTTTTGAGCACGACAGAAATGCATTGTCTTTGTTCATGTACCGGCAGAGTTCTCCCCGGGACGCATGTGACTTAAGTAGGCTTCATTCCCGATGGAGCAACGCCCAACTCACACGTGTTTCTTGGAAGCAGATGCCGACAAGAAAATGAACCCCTACCAAGCGCTAGGGAGGAGCCCATCACCCAAAATTATCGCCTCATGTAAATATGTATTTGAAAAAATGCTTCTTGTTTATTTTTCTTTATCACTCACTTAGGCAAGCCTATGGAATGTGCCCATTCTCGCAGCTAACGGCTGCTGCTGAAATGGGTACGCGGCGCTGTTTTCAATGATTCGGGGTCAATTCTTATCAGCAGTTTACATCAAATGGTGCGAGTCGATTAGTCAGGAGCGAGCACAGTCGTGCTGACAGGCAACGTAAGCAAGCACTAAGATGCTTTTTGTCGTGAAAAGTCCCTCCAGATCTCTCCTAAGATGGCCTGTCTGTTTACGCAGATGTCGGGCTGGATTTCGTCAATTTCGTGAAAACTCTGGCAGAGGACATTTCGTGAGCGAAATGCATGCCTCTATGTGACGTAATTAACAGGCAATTGTTGAATGATATATCGTCCTTATAAAACTGCGTGTCGTCAACATTTAGCCGTTAATTTGGGTCATATGTAGAAGAAACGTTAAAAGGAAGATATGGTGCACACATAGTTAATGTTAAGAGAACAAGAACTTTCATCTTTATGCTTTTATTTTAGGTCGCACTTCCCATATATACTAACCCGTTGTGCATTTTGATGTCGGTATTATGGGTTTCTTTAGAATAAGTTTGGGGGGGG
>JAWQFJ010008637.1:25000-27500 GCA_034096865.1 Theodoxus fluviatilis | reverse complement strand
ATGCATGCGGTATGATATACACTCTAGCTCATTAACAGCAACACATGCCGAAGCACAAAAATGTTTATCAAAGAAAGAATATCTTATTCCCTCGTGAAATATTCAAATGCATTCTTACCATTGGGTCAGTTTCACTTCAGAGCAAAAGTTCTCACTGCTTTCTCCACGGATGTAGAGCTCATTTGGAAAAGTGCTCTAAGATCGGAAATGTAGTTAAGGGACTTTTAAAGACACAGTAGACACGAGGTAAGAAATGAAGAAAGAAGGAACGAAAGAGAGGACGGAGAAAGGGAGGAGGCAAAGAAGGACAGAGTTGAGATGGCGGGGAAGAAAGGGCGGACCCCCCTCTGAGAGCTTGGCGTCACTTCTCCATGGCCCAATGCCCCCTTATCACAGGCCCGGGCCCCCCTCTCTCATCTTCCTCTTCGCCTTCCTCCCTCTCGCCCATCTCCCCATTAGCCCAGCCATCCAGTGTGCTTCTCCTCTGCCTCGTTATCCAGATATAGCTCTTTTGTGGCAGCTTTCATCTCCGGCTATTTCATGACCCACCTCCTTAGCGCACCTTTTTGTGCGTGTGTCCCACCCTCACTCGTCATCGCCCCATCTAGAATCAGGTCACACTCCAGGTTCGTTTTTCACTGCCACTTTTCTAGGTGAGAGTTCTTTAATACTGCTTCCTAGCGTGTTCGTCGTCGTGGTCCTGGTTTTGCTGCTGCTGCTCCTCTCTCTCTCTCTCTCTCTCTCTCTCTCTCTCTCTCTCTATGCGCATTTACAGGCGGAGGGCGGAAAGGCGGAGTTACGTGCCCTGGGGCGACAGGGACAGCTAAAATGGCGGGCAAGCGGCGAGCTCGCTATTTAAGGCTGATCAATTTGCTTAAATATGAGTACCTCCAAATTCCCCCATTGAGACGGAGAGCCAAATGGCGCTCCTCTGCAGCCCGGGGGCAAATCCAGCCCGAGTAGCTGCCGCTGAAAGAAGCGAGGGCGAGAGGGAGTTATTGGGCGGCAGGGAGTTATTGGACGAGAGGGAGTTGCTGAGCAAACAGCCAGGAGATCTCCAGGACTCCGGTGCTCTCAGCACAATCCCCTCTCGCCCTTTCCAGCGCCATGGCGGATGGAGCCACAAACGTCCTGATTGGACCAAATGCCGCCAAATTCGCCCGCGCTGCCATTGTCGCTTCCCCAGCACCAGACTCTTCCTGTCAGCGCGGAAGTGTCCACAGGGCATGCGCGGGGCTCCAGCGGCGGAAGTCGGTCCGACGTCGAGAAGGGGCGGGAGAGAGGCTGCATGTTGTTGTTGTGTAGTGGCGGCCCTAGGCTAACCTGTCCATCACCCAAGGTGGAGAGACTCTTCTCCTTTTTTCTCTTTTGGCCTCACTTCCCCACCCCCCGCTCCCACTCAACGTTTGCCACGGACAGGTTGTCGTATAACGGGCGTCGCTGCATCTGCCTTCTGCTCCTATGGCGAGGTTGGGGACACCCGAGGTCGCCTTTGTTTGTACACTGATTGAATCTCGACACGTCTCCTTGCGGCGCCCTAGCCGGGCCTCCAGGGACGTGGCAGCCAATGTCTCTCTCCCTCTCTTGGAGTCTCTTGGAGAGGGATTGAAATCCAATTACGCTCGTTTGTCAATCATTTGGGAAATTTATGCAACAGATCTTCTCTCGGTAACAAACGTTAGTGCCAAAGTGGGCCGTAGGCACGTTAATTCGGTTTCTTTTTCCTACTCCAATGAGTTCCAAGGAGGGACTCGAGGAATACTCTCACACGTTCAATGCCGTGGTCCGCATCGGGGATGTGATTGCATTCCCCATGTTTGATGAAGGATTGGGTTCGCCTTTATCATCGTCATTCCCACCCCCGGAGTGGGAGCGCGTCATCCTGCCCCTGGAATCGCAATGGCTGTCCCCTTGCATAAACCCTCTCTGTTGACGTTGATGGGACGGACGAGGTGCTCCAGAGAGCAGGACTTCATTTACGTCATAGAAAAGTTACAGGGAATCCCTTTGGGGCAACTTGAAAAGAGTTCACAATGTACACAGCTAAAAACGTTTCAACAGCAAACCCAACTGCATAATCATGAAGTTGTTTTATATTTTTAATGAAAACTGCATCATTTTTGCAACTTTTAAAGTTTTCTGATAAATTGCAACCCCCGGAAAAAGTTGCACTTTGTTTTTGTTTGTCGATGGAAACATTTATTTGTGTCATACAGCTTCTTATATTTTCTTCCATCATTGCATTTACATTCATTAAATGTTTGCGATGATTGATGGAAACCTAAATGTATTTTGTCTTAAAGTGATGCGGTTGTTTAAAGAAAGGTGCAACCAGGAGAGGACATCTAGAATATTCGTTGCCATGGCGTTCGTCCTTCGTACTGATTGAAATCACCATGAATCTGCATATTTACGGTATGAAATTCTTCTTTGACTTTGCCCTTCCGCATTGTTCAAATAGAAGAAGTTCTTCATGACCACTATTGGCGACAAATACAAC
>JAWQFJ010008637.1:10000-17500 GCA_034096865.1 Theodoxus fluviatilis | reverse complement strand
TGGAAACATTCCCATTCTTGTATCTTCAGAGAGTTTACAGAAAATTTTCATTGGGACACTGAAGATGTGGTCTGGTTAACACTTTGATTACCATCGACTTAATTGTAGATACTGAAACTGCATTTTGGATGACAATACAACCCATATTTCGGCTTGTATTTCATTGATCCTATTCTAAATGAAACCGAAACAAATGACAGTCAGATTATGACAAAGAAATTTAGAAGTTTAAGTTCAAAATGCTTCAGAGGAGATCAAGAATAGGTGATTAACATGAAGCAAAAACGCATGTTGTAGTTGCAGTATTCCAGTCGTTGACACAAAGAACGGCTTCTGCTTCAGCGTGCTTCTGTCGTTTTTCTCGCATCGAGTGAGGAAGGATTAATACCGACTTTTACGGTGGTGAAAAGGATTTCATTCAGAGCTCTAAGGCGGAGCAGTAATTAAAATACCAACACAGCAAGTAAAAATGTCAGCCAAACAAACAACCTTCACGCATTAAAAAGTCAGTCGGGCTTCAGCGGCATGGAACAATATGTGACATCTGCAGGAAGCGTATCAAGTTTCCCCAGCAAAGACAAAGATAATGGTTTGACTTAATTATCATGCCTAGGGACGCGATAACATCATCGGTATGGATGACTTCATATTCAAATCTGTCATGTGAGAGGACTATGCTTCTTACCTCCAGGGGGAGATCAAGAACCCTTGCCACTTTATGTAGTACGACACTCAAGCCTTCTTAGAGCAAGCCTATAATACGCAAGGTCTCCAAGCATCATCTTAAACCGTGGCTTCATTGTTAATAGAGTCGACCTCACACGTAATGCGACCTAAGCCAACGTATCCCCACCGCCGGCCCTATGCTGTTCTGCTATCTGTCTCACCTGTCTGTTGGTGGTGCCATGAATGATAACTCGCCAGCTCCGTCATATCAACGACGTGGCGTGGCGGGTGTCAGTGAAGCCTTCCCTCATAACCACGGTGCACTGTTCAGGCAGGCAACTCGTCCGTGAGATATTACGGATCAAGGCGAGCTCTTAACGCCGGGTTGTTTTATTCAGGGGAGGCTATCACATCGTGGAGGAGGCCGATGAGCCTTGCACAGGAGGGGGATGGATGGGAGAGTGGGGAAGGGGGTGAGGTGAGGCCTGGCTGCGTTGGAGGGGGGTGGCGGTGGAGACTGATAACTCCACAGGGGTAGGGAGGTGGGTAGATGAGAAGGGGAGAGGGTTTTCTGACTTCGGATGGCCTTCTTAGATTCGCCCGAAGATCACTTCAGCCTCTCCCTCGACGTTGCCCGGTGAGGCCGTGTCGAGTCGCCTTTCAGGGGGGATTATCTTTAATAAATAAAGGAGCAACTTCTCCAGCCGACTGGAAGTCGACCATATGAATATAGGTGGGCCGGGGTATCGCCGCAGCACGGCATCCCCGGGACTCCCCCAGCGGGGTGTCTCAGTCGGCTGGCGGGCCGCGATACCGAAGTATCCATATATTATGAATGGCTAAGTGTCGCTCGGCAGATGGTGGCAGCTTCTCCACCGACGCAGCGCCGGGTCTGAATTTTTCATGTCAAGTTACAGGCAAAATTGGCCCCCTGCCGTGACGCGAGCGAAGCCGCGGCCCCCAAAAAACTCGAGCAACAGGGGGCGCTTCAGTGGCGACCAGGCGGCGCTTCAGCCAATCGGAACGACGCGTACGTCACGGAGACGCAGGGGAGCTTCCGGTGACCGCTGGGAGTCGCCATCTTTCAATTAAAGTTCATCTTTGGTGGTCTTGCCTTCACCTCCTACACGCCGGGCGAGACGGGCTTTGGCGATGGGAGGTTCCACGTCGAGCATCTCCCATTACGGATTCAATAGGTCACCCTGGGCAATTATAACAAGGGCTCTTCTGATTTATCGGCTCTGCGGCTCCTTCTCCAATGGGCCACGGCAAAAACCTCCACCTTTGGTTTTGGCGGGAGAGTTAAGAGTCCACTTCAAGTCCTTCACGCGATATTGGAGCCCAGGACTTTTACCTTCCTCTTGTCCCCATCCCGTCTTAACGAGTCATTAGATGCCTGTTGCCCTCGTTGAAGACAACCCGCCATTAACGACGTCAATCACTGATCGGGTTTCCAGCCCATTGGATCCATTGACGTCCAGGATGTCTCGACTGAGAGCGTGGGGGAAAGAGCCGTGTGGTGACCAGGTGTTTCTCTCTGTGGGCTCGGCCTCTTGAGGGACAGCGACGCGCCCACATACTTGGGATCTCTGCTGGAGACCTACTCCTCCCCTCAGCCCGCATGCCTCGAACGGTCCAAATTAGCTCTGGCTCTCTCTGTCTTCGCGGGTAGTCTCCGCCGCATGAGTCTCATGCACTCAATGATTTTTGTATGCCGTCCTGTCGAAACGGATTTTATTCCGAAATTTTTGTAACTTCTGTAAAATAATTTTTTGTCGTGAAATATAAAAAAATGAAGTTTACATGAGGGCGTCCTACTGGGAACATGGGTTTGATCGATGACAAAATTCATTGGCGCTCTTGAATAGGGCGTCCGACAGATGTTGGAGGGAGCCCAGGTGTCGAGTTGTTTTTTGTCTCGGCCCTGCAGGTTTATGGACTGCCCACATGGTCCCGGCAGAAACGCGACGCCGCCTGTGTTCAAGTCCCGCGTAGCACCAGCATCCTCGGGTTAAACGTGCGTCTCCAGCTCACCTTTCCGTCAATGTCGCTTTTGAGGACTTGTCTCCATGGAAGTTTGTCTACCCTGTACACATGTCGAGGCCTTGGTCTCCTGGTTAGGAACAGTTCTCCGATACATTTCCCGTATAGGTGTATGTCTTCATCTATGTACGCGTAGTGTTGCAATGACACCAGTGTGTGAGACTATAAAGAGCGGACTATGTCCAAAATGTAAGAGTTCCAAACGTCACATGTGGGACTTGTCCAAACATAGGC
Source organism: Theodoxus fluviatilis (assembly GCA_034096865.1). Taxonomy (NCBI): domain Eukaryota; kingdom Metazoa; phylum Mollusca; class Gastropoda; order Cycloneritida; family Neritidae; genus Theodoxus; species Theodoxus fluviatilis. The sequence goes on along the minus strand of JAWQFJ010008637.1, from coordinate 14,557 downwards.
AATAGTCTATGGATTCCATTTTCACTGTCGTAGGTTTCCACCCAAAACAATTTTAAAAAGACAAAAGTAGAACTTGTACGAAAGTTTGGGCCAGTAAAACTCAACCATACTTAGGGTAACCGTCTGACTTGTTTTTCCTTGCACCAGTGGCGACATACTTGTTTGCGCTATTGAGTCATATTTTAAACAGGTGGACTCGGATTATGACTAGATCCCATTGCTTGTGTTTACTCACTTACCGCCATCGCAGCAGGAAAACATGTTTGCACTTTGCTGTCTTAAACGTGATTGTAAGCACAGACGTGACGCTGTGAATCAAAAGCATAGTGGCTTAAGCTTACCTGCAAGTTTGCTAGCCAGGATGTATTGCAATACATAGTGTTGCAGGTCTGGTGAAGTATTGTCCCCAATTGCTTTAGTTTTATTTGGACCAATCTTATACTTTACATCGTTTCGAATTCCTGAAAACCTTTGCTATGTACAGGTGTTGTTTCGCAAGCTTCTGTTTTACAAACACGCAATGAAAGACTCATGTTTATTTGACCTTTTATTGTTTGCTTGTCATATCCACAGCCAACAAGAGTCCGAGTTCTGACTTATTTGGTGCGTCACCCCCACAAGATCGATCCAACGCTAAAGGAGATTCTGCTGGAGCCGTAGGCATTGGGTGCAAGAAGAACGAAGGAGGAAAACTTGTCAGAGCTTATGGAGCTCGACTGATCCAAGTTCTGAAAAGAATAGAAACATGCAATCTGAGTTCAGGCATTGGCTAGGTGTTGCCACCAACGACCTTTTTATTTAACACAAAATGAATGAGACTCAAAACCTCTTTGTTCCAGATTCGAAAATTCCTAGTTCCAGACAAGGGGGGAGAGAAGAACGTGATAAACTGAAAAAGGGTCAAATGAAAGCTAGAAAAAATTCAAGCTCTTCAAACTGCGACAGACAATCATCTAGAGACGACAAGACGGTGGCTAAGAGGGACCCCGAGTCTCATAAAATTAACTGAAAAAATTCCAACCACTATCAACTGTACCCAACTCGAGGTAACTACTTCGATCACTGAAGGCCAAATCTTCCAACTGCAGGAGTGGGTCCCACGCCTGACCAAGAAGGCCAGGCCAGTTCTGAGGCCGCCATGTCTGCACATTTGCCCCGGCTTGAATGACACCAGCCCTCGGCCCAAATCGTCTCCATCTTGCACAATCACGTCTCCGCGCCGTGGCGCCACTCTTCCGGAAACGGGGCATCACGGGAAGCCGGCTCCGGTGGCGCCGCCTGTCCGCCGTATTCACGTCTCGTGCCGCTGGCGAGAAGTCGGCGACAGTCGGCGCCGGCCCCAAGGGGAGACCATTGTTGGCAGCAGGGACGGGTGGTCTCCCCCTGATCTCCGCTCTTCTTCCAGAGTCGCTGCCTTGCCCGTCACCGGACGCGGGGTTGATGTTCGAATCCAGCGTCGATTCTTCCCCTGATCGATGCGATAGTGGCGCTGGCTGGCTGGACAATTGCTGATTTAATCGACAAGATTCTGCCTTTAAGAGGCGATGCTGTTTCCAGTGCATCTGGTCGGAAGGAAAGGAAATCGGTTTCTGGGAAATTGAGGGACGCTGGAGTGGACGGAGGACATCAAGATCGTAAAAATGGTAAAGTTTCGGACGGACAGCAAAAATCTTTGACAGATCACAAACGTTGACAGTTCTTGAAGCGAATTATCTTATTCTTGCGGAAACACAGACTCAAACGGGATGACACGAAGCACATAATAAATAGGACTCATCAGTTAAACGACGATTAGGTTAATTGTCAGACGACTCAATAATCACGTACGGTATTGACGATATTTTAGTAGTATATTGTGAACTATGGTCCAGCAACAGTTATTCGTTCCCGTTAGTCGTTTGAAAACGCTCACTCCCATTGAAAACTTTCACAGTATACATGCGAAGTTATGTGAACTAGGAGAGGACACACACTGATGTCGACGATACATATTTTATTTTTGTGCAGACAGAATCGTATAAGCAACGCCTATAAGTATTTTCAAATGATGGTAAAACCTGTCTCTATTTCATGCTAAGGTGAAAAGCTAAACGCACAAAACACTATAAGATATTATATCGTCCTATACTCCAGCGGAACGTTTTACGTGAGATTGAAAAAGTTCCATTTGAACGTGTCTGAAATTATATCACTTACAATCATATGACTTTTGCCCGTTGATGTAACTCGGTGTATTTGAGCCACCTCATTCATTCTGCCTTGACAGTTTTATATCCAAAGCTGATGTCATCTTCAAATCTTGGGTCTTTCTGTCATTCCGGCATTTGCTTTCTACGTCTCATATAACGAGCATTCGATTCCTTAGTGAGCAAAACCTGACAACGAATCTAAACATCTACAAGATTAAGAAGACTGAGTATCTGGAAGTCTGGCGCAAATCACTGTACATGATATCCTTGCGTTGTTCTGCAAAAAATGGCTCACCGCTCTCCTTTGAAAATTATTTACTTGAGACGCTCGTGATCGATATATTTCTTTGACATAGAACTATCTCCTCCTCATGCAACCCAATATCATTGTTTCTATAGTTTGAAATTAATTATTGTCAAGTCAGTAACTCAGTTTCAATTCCAGATGACATTCTACTTTTTGTTCCCGGACGATGAAATTATACGCTTGTTACGACTCTTGAGAAAGTGACTCTCTGAAAGAACTGACAAGTCAAATGAAAATGCTGAGGCCACCAACGTATTAACATTTCAGTGTATAATGTCTGCGGTAATGAGATGGTCTCAGGGGGATCTTAAGAGTCACACTTGGGCTCCAAATATAGTTTAGGCAGTCACATAACAATGTATCTTCCCTTGTGTTTTACCCCTGAAAAACTGTCTCGAAACGCAACAAAGTCCAACAACCTGAGTTGCTCAAAATCACCCAACCTATATATAAAATCAAAACTAATATAAAAATATAAAATATAAAACTCAAAAACACACTAATGCAACCACACTCATACAAACACTCATACAAACACCCACTCATACCAACACATTCATTCAACCACACTCATACAACCACACTCATACAAACACACTCATACCAACACACACTCATACCAACACACATATGCACACATGGGCGAACTGGCGTAGGGAAAGACGAATGTACAGACATGAAAATGAGGAATTGATTGAATGGAAGAATGCGGCCCGTCGAACGGACAGATGTGTGGAATACAGAGAGATCATTAATCCAACGAAGGCACCTCTGTGCTGGTTCCGCGTCCGCTCAATACGGAACTTCTGTATGCACAGCACAGACTTTCATGTGCTTCTGTATGCCCAACACAAAACTTCTATGTGCTTCTGAATGCACATCACAAACTTTCATGTGCTTCTGTATGCACACCACAAACTTTCATGTGCTTCAGTCTCTTGCTGCGACACCGGCACTTTCCGCAGTCCTTAGCTGCGGGTGGTGACTACGACTTGCGCAAGGCGGTTATGTATCTGGGAAGAATCAATCAAATTAGACAAACATCCGGGTCTACAATGTAATTGTTCCCGTATGACGGAAGACTGTTGAAATATTCAAAGGAATATATCGAAGGTTTGCTTCTTTTTTTTCTTTGGATGGAACCTGACTGCCGTGAGGCGATAACATAGTAATTTTGACAAGGGCGGACAACTGTTTCCAGACGACATACCGAATGCAAGAAGAACAGCATATACTACACCGGTACCTGTCTTCCCTTGTAGCCTTCTCGTCAGCTGGAATCCGTTGCTGCTGGTCTTTCGGAGACTACTCCAGTGTCTACCACCGAGAGTCCCAAGCAGCGGGTTCAGCCTCAGGAGAACATGGTGACTGATGAATGGAAGACTGACTGCTGTCGACTGTGCGATAGCCACGTAGACATACTTTTGGCACTCCCCATGCCTCCTTCAAACGACTCGTTTGGGGCGACGTATCACTTACATCCTGCCAAACTGTGACCTCTGTATGCGTTTCTTAGCATTGCGGGACTTTTGGAGGAGCTTCCTTTATTTCTGCCACCGCGAAGAGCATTCCTGATTCAATGTTTCCCATCGAAGCTACGTTTGTTCTGGTGACACAGGTCTCTCGTAATACGCTAACTTCATGATGAGGAAATGTCTCTGGGTCATTTACATGTCTGTATGTATGTGAATATACCACACAATCACGTGAGAGTCACAATGTAATGTGCAAAGATGCTTCTATGAGAAATGTTGACATTCTCTTTGGGCCATTCGATCTCATCCGCGCACTACCTTAACCGTAGGCGTGCTGAATCCCATTGAATTATCAAAGAAAACAGATTTATTTGCTGTGTTGGATGAATCGTGTGTAAATCTCGTAAACAAACCGATTTGCCATTACGTATTTACCAGTTGTTAGGTGTGCTATTCTCAGCCAAGATTCACAATCTCCTATCATCGTTCACCTATTTTCAGCTAGCTATGCCTGGTGAGGAGGGGTAAGAGGATCATTCAGTCTCACTTGAATATTGTGAATTTAACTGAGGTTGAAAAAGATTTT